>JAPMOR010009994.1:0-17315 GCA_026543865.1 Argiope aurantia | reverse complement strand
ACTTTTTAATAATAGCATAATATTTTTAAATATTTCTATTGGATGTTGAAACAATTTTCTATCAATTTTTTTTTCCATGCTTTGTATGAAATGTTTCCACGTTAGTGTAGAGCAATATCTTGATTTAAATTTTATTCCCGCCGTTTGGCAACAATGCATGATCGTCAAAAGCCAGATTGTCTTCAAAATAAGCAGCTAATCTTATCTGTCTGTCTCACTCAATGTCGATCTGTTTCACTCCTCATTATTTAGAAAAAATTATTTATGCTTTAAAAAAAATCTTTTAAAAATTTAAAATGTAACTAAAAAAATTTACAGTTTAACGTAATTTGTGTATTATTGTAATACGTAATATTTTCTGTTATAATATTACATATTATTGCTGAAAATATTTCTTTATAATAATTTTGACTGTACAGAAAACATGACATGCACAGAAAAACATTATAACAGTCATTAAAGTTTAAAAAACAAAAGAAATTAAATATCATATAATAAACAAATTACAGAAAATTAAATTTTAAATAAAAAATTTTCAACGTAATTTGTATAACAGAGTATTGTAGAAAATATTTAATAATTTCTATAGCAGAGAAATATACTGCATATATTGAGAAACATTATAACAACCATTAAAGCTTTAAAAAAAAACGAAAATAAAATAAGTGTCACATAATAAACAAATTAATTAAACAAAATTAAATTTTAAATAAACATAACGCATAAAATGAAAATATTACGCACGTTCATGTTTCGTTGTGAAATAATCAGATCTAATTATTGTTTAAAAAGATTATACAATATAATACACATACGAAACTATGGAAGATAGAAATGACATTGGCAAAACCCAAAGACGCAAATAAAAGAATGAAATAGTTAACTACATATAAATTCTGTAACTGGATTCCAATATTAAAACTTAACAAAAACCAGGAAGGAGGCGGGAGGAAGCTATAAATTTTATATTTTGTTATTACTAGCTTTTTTTTATTAAGTGGATTCATCCCCATCCGTCATGACTATGATCACTATGCCACTTATACACTAAATTTGGGAATTCTCCTTTTCTTTTCTTATATATAATATAAAGAGAAATACCTGAAAATTCGATTCATATACTGGTCGCATAAAGCCAGATTTTCCCAGTTCATATGCTGGTTTCGTTAATACAGGAAAATAAGATCTAAATTATGGGATTGAATTTCCCCCAACGTTTACAAAGAACGAAGAAAGTGTAATACAAGCATTTGGTTGGAACCAGAATGATTGGTTCGTTACTTTCAGCATGTTTTTATCCAGATTTTCTACTTGTTACATATTTTTAATCAGACTGCAGACAACCCTTACCTTTAAACGCCTATTTCATAGGTGTAAATCACAGCTCTGATAAGGAATGACTCAATAAGGAACATTCAATTACTATGGATTCGAGGTCAATTTCTAAGCAACCTGTTTCACAGATAAACTGATAATTAACCTTAAAGCTGCTTTAGGCTCCTGAATCAGTCAGAGATAATTTAAATAAAGGGTATCGATTATCTTGGGAAGAGCTACCATGAGACAGATTGTCATACTATTACTGGTTCTTAAAAGGTAAATCAAGGTTTCTGAAGGCATGCGACATCAAACTTTTCAGTTATTCCAATCATTTCTTATTAAATAATAATTTTTAATGAAACTGTTTACAGCCTAATAAAGATAGTTGAGTCCATTTAAAGAAATCTACTTTGTTTCATTTAAAAACTTTCGAAGTTAAGAAAAAAAATTCGGCGAATACAAATTCGAAAATTAAGTAACAAAAGTGAGGAGGGAGGAACAAACTTGTTTATTTACTTTTTTAACTCTTGTACATAATCGAAACTGAAAAAAACTAAATTATTGCGTTGCGTAGATTATAAAGAACACATTTCTGATAAAACTTTTCGGGCTTTTGTTGAAATTGAAGCACATTATATTTTATTGAAAATGGATTGCATCAAAAATTGTTAGTTTTTCTTCTTAATGATTTTTTAATGGTCTAGGCATTATCATTTTCATAAATTATTATAGTGTCTTCATAACATTTCTAAACAAAATGCAATAATGACATGATTCTAGAATATTCAACAATCACAATGTATTCGTCAACATGACGAAATTAAATCTTCTTTAACTACACCTATTATTTTTATATGAAGCCATTTTTTCATTTTTTTTTTTTGTAGCTTTAACAAATAAGAAATCGCGACATTTTATAAAAGAATCAATAAACTCCATTTCTGAAACATATAAAAATCATCTTTTGTAATATGAAGAGTAATATAGAGGCATGTGAATACCCTTCAAAATCAAGGTTCAGCAGATATATATATATATTTTTCAAATAGAAAATTTCGTTAAGTTTATTGAATGTAGATTCAATTGTATTTACGGTATTATTTTCAAACTATTAATATTTATA
Source organism: Argiope aurantia (assembly GCA_026543865.1). Taxonomy (NCBI): domain Eukaryota; kingdom Metazoa; phylum Arthropoda; class Arachnida; order Araneae; family Araneidae; genus Argiope; species Argiope aurantia. Next base: position 14,872 of record JAPMOR010009994.1, on the reverse strand, counting down.
ATTTAATTCAATTAGATCAACAACCCATTTCCAGAATTTTTTTTAAAAGCAAAATAAATTTAGAAAGCAAATGGTTCCTATTTCATTAAAATTCATCAAATAAAATGCATGAACATAACACCAAACACCTCGTTAAATTATTGTTATTACATAGTATATATTGTTAATAACGTAGTATACCACGGTTAATTATTACATAGCATATATTTTTTCCTTTACTTTCGATCCCAATTAAGATTTTTTTTTGTAAAGAAAAGGGGGGGGGAACGCAGAAATGTTAATGTATCTCGAGAGTATTCAAAGCGAACTTTGAATATAAATGAAGAATGCACATGGCAAGCCAAGCAGCAAATAGAGCATTAAAAATATAAACAAAATATTTAAAATATATTCAGCATTTATTTAACAAAATGCTAATCTGTATTTCAGTTAAAAGATCTATAAAAGTTGCACAACTTTTGTCTAAAAATAAAGTGTTAAAGCTACTTCAAGCGCTTAGTTTTTCAGACATCGGAAAACTCGTCCGTTATGGCACTTCAACACTCCATTAAACACATTTTTATCTCCATCACGAAATTAGAGCAACCTTTACAAATCAAACGAGGAGCTCTCAGCGCTGGAAAACCCGAGAATTGCACTGAATCGTACATAAGCTGATTGTAACCGATCACTGTCCAACATTGATTTTTCCTTCCTACTACAAGGAAGAGATTTCTAAACGGAAAAGCAGGAGAAAGAACCAAACAAAAGAAAAGACAAAAGAGAACCAAAAAAGATCCCTCCCTCAGCTTCGTTTTCAAAGGGACTCGGTTAACTCTTCCCAGCAACGAAGCAGAACGTCTTTTCGCTTTTGCTGCAAAAGGGAGGAGGGAAGAAAAGACAAAAGACTAGAGAGTGAACATCACAAACAATCTTTATGGTCGGATGACCACCTTAGCGCCCGAGCATTCGTCTGTCCTCTCAACAAACAGCACTAATGCGCAAGACAAAAGCAAGGTTCAGTGACGCGAACCCAGAAAAATTTCTCCCACACCCCTTGGTTGGCTTTTAGGGGAGGGAAGACAGCCTCTGACGTCACCCCCATCAAAGCATTCCCCGTTTCTTTTTAAAAACACGAAGGGTGGGAGCTGAGCTGACCAGGATCATTTACTTCCTGTTCAGGAGATCATGAAATTTTCCACAAAAACGCCATACAGAAGACATGGACCATCCTCCCCTTTTCAGGCACAATAACCGAGCTAATGTTTACAAAGAAAAAACAACAGCCTTAATTCAAAGACAATAGAAGCAGGTCTTCAAGAGGGGGTAACATACTTTACAGGCGGAACTCCGTGTCATTATTATTTTTCAACGTGAGAGAAAAATTTTGTTAGGGTGTCGCGCCTAAAAGTTTCATGAAAGACAAAAGAAGGAGGGTACTGTTGAGGATGTGCAGGGTTAGACGCTTTCGAGAAGACAAAAGGGAACAGATTTTACGAAAAGGAATGAGCTATAGTTTCTTCTGGAAGCTTGTTATCAATGGCAATCAAATGAACTCGTGATAATTGAGCCCGTCAGCTCTTTTCCTGATTCTGTCCAACTCGAAAAAGGAATTTTGCCGATTCTGGAGACAAAGTCTAAAAAATGTTACGATTCTCTCAGTTCAATAAGAAAACTTCAACTCATCACTCAATGACGGAATCAAATGCCTCCTTATTTTTAATGCGGCACAATTTTTATCCAACTTCGTGGTTTAGTTTTCGATGCAATTCTCAGTAACTCTATTAGTAGACAAAAGCTTTTCAAGAAAGTGCGTTAAACATTTTTTTGCGTACGATGTAATTGTTTAAGTTTTAATTCACAGCTGTAGGAGAGCTTAAGTAAAATGAACATAATTTAGATTCCTAATGAGTTCTAGATTTAAAGTTACCATACGCTTACTGACAACAATTCAAAGCTTTGTGGGAAATTTTATTCAAATGGCATTTAAAAACAGAAAGATGTATAAATTTATTCCGATAAGACAGTACCATCAAAATTTACAATAGCAAAATATATTTTATGAAATTAAAATGTTTATTTTTTCTTACTTTTGGAAATTGCCCCGCTTCATTTTATTCCTTTATCTAAAACAGAAATCTTAAATGCACAATAAATAGAGAAATAAATTGAAACCCAAAGTGGAAAATAAAGTTCATTCATTTTGGACACAACAAAACGAATTTATATTTTTAATATGCATGGACAGGCCCATGTTTTTGTTAATTTAGATGAGTCATATCCCTTGTACATATAGTGTATGAAAATCTTCATATGCATTTCATTTCCTTTCACTTTTACAGAAAAAAATAAACTTACAAACTATTTAATTACTAAATTTTATTATTTCTTAACATAATTTATAAACGATCCAAGATTTGAAACTTCCCATTTTTCGCGTAATAAAATCCAAAATCACTCGCCAATACTCAATCCTAAAATAATGCCATAAATAATTAAAGAATTGTATATCTAGCAGCACAGACTTATTTATTGTTTCTTAATATTTACTCCTTTTGGAAAATATTATTTCTCACATTTAACAAAAAATAAAATAGTCTCAGTGAATGAATTACTCATGAATATCAGCATTATAAAGTATCCTTTTCCTTCAAGAACTATCCTAGATTTCTGCTTCAAATTTTTATTTTAATGATTTAGACTGTAGATTAAGGGGAAGAGGCATCTTTCTAATAAAAATATCATTTCCGGACATTCGTTATTAATAACTTTTAAAAAACGAATATTAATCCATGATTACATGCATATTCAGAAAGCATTATCTTTTGAATACCACTAATGCGTATTTCCTAAAAGCGGGCAATTCCAGAAAATCATAAATCTCACGCCCCCACCCCGTTCTGCTCTACGGCGCGCCATTTGACATTTAATGTACGGCAATACATCGCATTCAGGACCCAACGGAGAAAATAATTAACCGAGCTCCTATTCAGGCAACGATGAGTCACACTCTCAGCATTAATAACTGACTATCAATACTCTCACAAAACCTAAATTAAACACCAGCCGTTCCTGCGGTGTGACCTCGATAAAGCAATTCCCACAATTGTCGCCAATAACCCAGGTAACTGGGCATTACAGGATGCTCTCATTAACCTCTTAACTTCCCCAGGACAGGCTTTCATGAGTAATTTCCGGTCTCTTCTGGGCATGGGGCCTTCTGATTGGACCATCATCAGGTAATTACCAGGCTTCCTGCTAAAAAGGTTGGGAACGCGTGATGTACAGTTGGCAGGTCGACCTGCCACCGTGGTTAGAGGTGACCTTCGAGTTGGATGGCGGTGGCGTCACCAATTTAGAAGTAGTAGTTGGCCTAATAAAGGCATGATAGAATAGAACGTGAAACACGCTTGGCGGGGTTATCGCTTGTTTGCCACATCGGAAGAAGAACTGACAAAGGAACAGTCTTAAGAAATTCTTTCAGCTTGATGTCATTCGAAGAAGGAACTTAATCAGTTGGAAGAGATAATATTAGGTTCTAAGTATTCAATGGCGGGAATTGTTGACCCATGTACACAGCATCGGGAATAAAAAGATTAAAGCAAAAAAAAAAAAAATCATCAATATAAATTTACTTTAACGTTGTAAATACAAGTTAATTTAATACTGGTATTCACATTAATACTTTTTAAGAAATGTGAACAAAAGAATAAAATTTTCTGAACAATTGATTTCACCACCGTTAAATTTGTTTTTAGTGTTTATATGCACACGAACAATCTATGAATGTTAATTCTACATACAGTATTCATCATACAGTATTGATGTCAATGAGTCTGCATGATAATGACTTTTAAAACTGAGTCGTTATGTGTCCAAATACACGCGTTCGCTTCCACAACGATATACTTCCATTTTAATAACGCCAGTACAAAAATAGAAATCTCATTATAAATAACGTTTAATTCCTCCGATAAAAAGTTAGAAGCAAGAAAATAAATTTTTAAAAAATATATAAAATCTATAATTTATTCAACGAAACTTACAAAAATTATGATATTTCTCAGCCTTTATACATGATTTCTTGAAAAAATTTTTCGCTGTTGATTCTCAAACTGATCATGCAAATCTATAGTATAGGTGATTATATCTATTGATTTCAAGACAATTATTTTTTACAGGTCTTTCTAAATATTAAACTCATTCACTTCTTCCTAAATTTTTTAAACTTGATTTAATGTTTACTAAACAAGTGAATGAATCAAAAATGACAATTAATATAATAATTAGTTGTTATATTATGAATTTCCAACAAAATACTGCTTTTTAAATAATGAAAATATAAGTAATGAAGAATTTGATTAATTCATATTCTTTTATTTATTAATTCATCAGTGACGAATTACGGAAAGATAATTCAGTGGTCTTCGATTTTTGCCTTTATAAAAGTGTTAACGAAAGAATCCAACCGTTTTTCAGATAAATGTTAGAATTAAACGAAGTTAATGGGGTTGACATTTCTTTTTATGTTCTGTCTTTGATACGTTTATCAGCATTCACAAATAACAAATGTTTCACTAAACCAATCTACCATTAAGATTTGCGGAATAAATAATAAAAAAAAGAGGGTAAGCAAGGATTCAAACCAGGCTTAGAACTCAATTTTGACGTAAAGGAAGGTCACATTTAGGAAGTAACTTCCAAAAACAACTTTCCATTAACCCAATATAATTATGGAAATGAGCAAACAGGCTGAAGACCTTCACAACCAACCTGAACGTCAAAAACTAGGACGTCATTCATTGTTTATCACTGGTAAACGTAAACGAAAACATTTAAACAAATACTCCACCATGACACTTACGGCACCCAAAATTTATGGCCAAATGCTGCGGAATAAGCAGTTCGGCGATTTTATCTGACGCCAAAAGATTTGCAACCCTATGGTAAATAACTTTTTATTCTTTTCTACCCCTCCCATCTGCCAGTTACTACAGCAGCCATCTTTGTACCTCGTCAAAGTACGTTTTTATAGGTCCTAATGAATCAACAAGAGACGTCTTCATTTAGACCTGACAATTTTTATTCTGTCTTAATCTAGACCGGAAACCCCGTGAACAGACGTGACACTAAACTATCTGAGTCATAAGGGAATAAACGAGTTTTCACTTACAGAAGGGTTTTGCTGTTTTTTTATTTCTTCTTTTTCGTTTTATCGTGGCGAGCGGTCATTGGCTGAGATAAGAGAATGTTGAGGACGTTGTCTTTTTTTCCTTCCCCTCCTTATATTATTATTGTTTTGTTTCCACCGAAAAGTAACGGATTCGTTCATACGACTTTTAGGATAGTTTGCGAAAAGATAAAAGCAATGCCGATAACATAAATGAAGTGGCCTTTTAGATTGCAGAAATATTGCAACTTTCTTACTCAAATGCTTTAGCATTAAAGGATTGCCACGACAAATTGAAATAAATCAGTGCCATAACAAAATGCAGGATTTTTATTAATTTTGGCTCACGTACAAAAATATTCACCAGAAGAGAAAGATTAATAAATAACAAATCCTAAAATGCAAGTAAGGGGAATAATTTTTTTATGTTGAGTGGCAGAAACCAAACGAAAATTACTACCTTTATTCTTCAAATGTTTTTTTCTAATGGTGTAATATATCAAGTCAAAGTTGATTAAGTTAATTTCCATTATACAATCGAACTTCTTTAAATTAATCTCCATTATTTTGCCAAAATGAATTACTAAAAATTTGAATTTAGCGCCAATCATGCTAAATCACTGGACAAATTGTGATATATATATATATTTTAATAACCTATAAGCTTTTCAGGATAATAAAATAATTTCACATCTTTACAAGTCGATAAGCTAGTGGGAATTGATTGTGAAAAGATATAACCGTTTGATTGGGAATATATAATGGATTGGTCAGAAGCATATAAATGATAAATCTAATATCAAGGAAATAAGAATATTTATATAAAAATAAATGTAAAATTTTGTGTTTAGGAGCAAAGTTTAAATCAGAAAATAATAATTATGATTTTCAAGGACATTAATCTCTTCAATCTGTTATAATTATTCAATATGTTCGGAGAAATATAGTTCAAACTTTTCAAATCTGTTTTCAATATTGAAATTCGATTAATTAAAATCTGTTACAGCAAAGGACATAAATATGCATATTCTGTTTTTTTTTTTTTTAATATTTAAATTTTATCGATATGATGCAAAATTAGAACGAAAAACTGCGAAACATGTGCTTAGTAAAACAAGCATACCCTGAATTTTATTAATGGAAGAAAAATACAAAACTCTATAATAATGTTTATAAAAAAAACTGTTGTGAAATTTTATATCAACAGCGTTATGCTTTAAGAGCATGGACACTTGCGATTCAATTAATCCATCACAAACAAAGCAATTCCTAATGCCTTGCAAAATTCTCGCTTCTTTGAATTCACAGACGAGGATTATAATCAAATGTTTTTGTCAATAGGTCTAAAAGAATGTAATGTTTGTAAGATTTTAAAACGTTTTTGGCAAATAAGAGTTAAGTTAATAAGTTTTTGTGGCGTAGTATAAAATTTCAATTTGCTGTCAAGCATTGACATAAGACTGTCTTTGGCACACGATGATGTAGCACGATTTATGTACTTGGTTCTCTCTCTGACTAGTGCAATTCCTTAATGTTAAAGCTGAATCCGCAAAACGACAATTTAATAAGTTTTAATATCTATTATTGCTAATATTAATTACACAATCATTTTTAAGAAATAAAATTTTAAGCAAAAGTTGAGTAAAAATGCCATCGCAAACATCTTGTGATCATAAAATCAAAAAACTGGCTATTATTCATGAAATGAAATTCAGCTATATAATTACATACTTATAAAAATCATTTTTAAAAGATGAGGTCAAATTCAAATTGAGTTTTCAGTCACATAAGGTTCAAGAATTGTGTTTTTATAATTGGCAAGTTCGTATCCACTTAAATATAGAATCGAATATGTGATTCGAATTTTTGAAAATTTCCATTTGGAAATTTGTTTATCCTGTTTCTGACATCACAGAATTAACATTTTCACATATATTTTACATGCTTTCCTTTAAAAAAAAAAGGATTAACTGCAATTTTTTTTAAATATTACTTTAAACGCATTTTTCGTAGCAACCATTACGTAATTTTTTTCATTGTGCACATTTAAATTGAATTTAAATGAGTACAATCATTTTTCAAAAAATGCATCCCCTCTTAAATAGCAAAACTTGACAAAACAGTATTCAATTATGTAATTATTATTATTATGAAACTCACAATAGAAAGCAAAGTGTAATGTTGTTGCGAGCATTATATTTTATTATAAAAGCTCATATAATCATATACTAGCCAATATACACCAATTGAAATAAGGTACTAGCCGATGAGCACGTAATAGCCAATGAAATCCTTCTCGAATTACTGTGCGTGACATAACCACAACCCATCCGCACTATCTTTGAACCAATGTTCAAAAATATCAAACATTATGAATCATATGGGTTAAACGTAGCCATTAACTTCAAAAATATTTTCAATCATTAAATCCATTTAGAATTTGTAATGACATATAATAATGGGTAAAACAAGTAAATAATTTTTAGTTAAAATACCTACAGGTGACCAGACAAGTCAAAACAAAGTTTCATTGGCGGATTTATACAGCTGTTCTACACAGCCTACCTGAACAGGTACACTTCCCTTTTCTTCCATTGGACACTTTAGCACAAAGTAGGTGTTAACCTAGTGCAAGCTGCATGACAGGTTACAAAATAAAGTGGTTGAGTGAACACAGTGGGAAGATCTAACTTCAAAAGGTAGAACAGGTAAACTCCCTTTAGTGCGATTGGATGCCTTATCGCAGGTAGGTGTGAACCTGGGCAAGTAGATAAATGGTGTGTAGTAAAATGGACGAATCAGGCTATTCAAAAGCTACGGAATTTAACACTTCTAATAATAATTTATTGAACAAAATAACTGCTATTTCCAGTAAAAATCCTAATATAGAATAATATTCATTGATGAATTCGGAATAGCACAATGAAAATATATTTTCCTTTGAAAGAAATAACTAATATGATTATTTAAAAGAATAAAATTAAGGCACGCAGATTTTTACCTTGCAAAAAAATAGCAATACAACAAATATATAAATATTTAATATATCATTATACATTACTTAATAGATAAACAATTCTTAAATGGCTTTGAAAGAAATCTATAATAAATTTTAATGTTCCATTAACGCAGCTTTTAGAATACGTTAAAAGAACTGCAAATAATGCAAAATGGCTCAGCAATTTCAATGGACAAAGGTTTATGTAATTAACTATATATAAAAATATAAAGTTTTAGCATTTTGAAACATTCCTAAATAAAGTAATGAAATGTATTTGATTATCTGTTATGTTTTTCTGTTTCACATAAACAGTTTTATGACTTTAAATACGATCTTGCAGCAGCATTCAAATAATGGATTAATGGTTCAAATAATGGTTTTTATTTAAGCTCAAATATTATATGATTTTAACACTTATTAACGAAAAAATATATATAATAGGAAGTAATAATAAATATATATAATGAATAATAATAAATAATATAATGCAGTTTGAAAAGGACGAATTTGGGTACATTTGGTATAGATGGCATGTTACAAGGAGATCATGTTAACAAACAAATTAATTTTGTGTTTAGAGTAGTCTTTCAAGACAAAGCAAATTAGACTTGAAAGTCAATTAGTTTTGACTAATAACCTGCAAAATCCATGCTATTGATGATAAAGAACTAACGACAAAAATAATAATGAAAAGTCATTATCTATAACCATAAAAAAAATTACTAGAAGATTTTACTACAGTAACATTTTATGCGTAAGAATTACATGTTTAATGAATTTATTACAATTAGCAAGCAAAGCTAAGGTGAAATTGGTTTAGGAAAATAGGTAGACAACTATTGCAGGGATAGCTCTTTCAAAAATTTAATAAGATATTTGAAACTGCACTATTATGGACAGACAGACTTTTACAGGTCTTTTATTTGAAGGATTAATTCGAAGTGATTTTTTTTAAATCCAGACAGACTCGATCCATGTAATTATATTTAATTATAATAGATCCAATATTACCAATTGCTTATTGTTTTTGAACGGCCTTTAATTTTAGAGAATATCTAAAAAATGATATTAGATTAATATGAAACTTTAACAAAAAATGATATATAGTTAAAAAAAATCAGTATTCTACAAGGAACATAAGGAAGAATCTCTGACTGATTGAGGTTATTCTTATGCTCCGCCTCTTTATGCAAAATCTTTCATCATACAAGGAAAAAGAATCATAATAAAAACTACCTCCCTTTTTCTTTAAATTCAAATAAAAAAAATAATAAAGATAAAAACTGTGGCAGATAAAAGCAATCACTTTCCCCGACGAAGACACACCATGGGAAACACTCATTCGCATTTAAAACATTTCTGGAAATTTGTGACGCTTGTCTACAGTTGCGTAAACTCTCGAAGCCCGAACAAATCGTTCTTCACTGACTGATTGCGTCTTCAGGGCTGTTTCCACACATTTTAATCTATCAAACGCAGAGAAAGAAGAGATGCTCGTGCCAACCCTGCAGTCTTTGTGCACTTGTAAAAAAATGCAAAACATCCCTTTTAGACCAAACCCCCTCTGCTGCACAGAAAACTGATGTCCTCCGATTCCTAAAGAACCGGCAAAGGTACGCGACTGCTCCTATTTGCAATTGAATCTAGCTGATGTCATTCTGCTCCTTTCACAGCCCACCCCCCATTCTTTTATGCAATCGCACAAAATCCTTCCAGCACGAGAAATGTCATACCATTAAGAAAATTTGCTTCAGCTTTGTCTCCAGGGCTTCGACATAAATCATACGTAAGAAGAAATTTCGCGAAAGCCAAATGGTAATAGATTGCAACCATCCTTGAACTTTGGTTATGTATCGGGAGCAATTACGATGCTTAAACTCTTTGGGGTATTTCGCGAAAGATATTTTTTCGTGAATGCGTGTAGACGGATTGTCTCTTCGATTCCATAAGCCAAAGGGAAAAATGCTTGCATTTGTTGATGATTATAATAAAGCTAACAATAATAATAATGAAGAAGTCTATACTTATAGCCTAATAATTTTTAAAAAAAGATTTTACAAAGGCAATGTTTCAAGTGCAAGAATGAAATACTTAATAATTTAGTGACATTAATAGACATAACTGTGGCAAAGATTGGCTTAGAGAGATGCGGAGATAATTCAATAGTATGTTAGCAACTTTGAAAAGCCATGACTAAACCTATGATTCGGATATTCTATAAAAATCGATTACCCCTTTATTCAGTATTTCATAATTGCAGAGAAAGGGTAATTTAATTAAGAAGTAGATGTGAGTTGCATGCAATTCACTAGGCAGCCAAAGTTACTGGAAATTACGATGCCAAGGGCAGATAGAATTTTACAGCTATTTGGATCGAAATATTATTTTTAATTGAATTTTTAAAGTTCAGACAAACTCGACTAATTAAAATAGATTAGAATATTAAGTTGAAAATATTTTAGGGAATAAGAACACTGTACAAAAGAATTCGTCAAGGTCTTTTTTGATGAAATTAGTTATAATTCTAAAGTTCTATATGTTTCATAGTCATAATTCGGTTGCCAACGACTTAAAGTAAATTATCCTTTCAGACTACATTTTCCATTGATCCCCATCATGACAATGTTGCTAAAGAAAGGGGATGAAATCATTTTTTTTTCTTATTTATAAGTAAAAAATATGCATATAATTAAGGATAATCTCGACTTATTATTTAAATCTGCATTAATTCTTCAAACACTTTTTGAAATACGTTATTCACGTAAGAACAGATCACAAATATCCATGGTAAGCATCGAAGAACGTCATAAAAAACATCATTAATACAATAGATTATTTGTTCCCATCCCATACAGAAAGCGTCAGCTAATACTACTTAATTACAAATTTTTGACAAAAGGAAATAACGATTCTCTTCCCAAAACTATTAGTCCAGAAGTAAATGGAATCAAATTCTGCTAAAAATACAATTTCTCACTCCGGAAAGGATCTTGACCCTACATTAGATAATACCAAATAACCTGCGGTTCTTCTTTTATAACAGTGAAAGGGAATAAATAATAATAATAAAAAAACTCCGCACGGGCAATTGGAGGGAAAAAAAGAAGTAAAAAAAAAATAAGGGCAGATAAAGATAAAAAATATCCATTTTTTTTATCACCCAAAGAATGTGGACGAGCTCCTTTTAAGAATGGGAACGATGGAAACGGATTGAAAAGTAAAATAAAAAAAAATAATGTCCACAGTAATTCTACACCCTATATCTTCCTTCTTATTTTTCAAACGACCTCCCATCTTCAATTGATTCCTTCTTCCAACCAACTGGCGATTGTGAAAAAAAAAGGGAGAAATCTCTCTTCATTTATTTTATTTTTACTTATTTATCCTCCTCTTCTCAGTTAATTGGAGAAGTAGATGGTCTGATGGCATCAGCTCTGACCCTGAGACGGCAGTTACTTCCCAATGAATGTTCCACACCGTGGTCGGAGTGGCGCCGGAGCTTTTGATATTCAACAGTTGGCTGCTGCAGCACTCACCTTCTGGAGTGCATTCATCAACCTCCTGTACTCTGGGGACATTTACTTAATATCCTTTGCTTCACAGAAAAACAGAGGGCATTTTCCCTCAAACAGCGATAATTCTCTCCCCCCCCCCAAGTTATCAAGTTTCCCATGCAGGCTTTTTCAAACTCAATTACTTCAGATATTAAAGGTTTACTGGTATTGATTTAATAAAGAGTATAATTTATTTTGTTTATCATTGCTGGATAGATCCATGGAGGAATAAGTTTCAAATTTAACTAATTGGAGCTTTCAGAGGGATTATTCTCTTCCAGACAAAGGAAAGCGTTCGAGTGGAAGTTAATGGTGCATAAAAAAAATGTTCTTAATTTAAAAATTTCACAAGGACGATATGATATACAATTATTTTATCGCGCTAAAATCAGTGAAATGTTTTGGTTTCAAAAATGTTCGGGGTGAAAATGGCGTTTTAATTTTATCTGCTTCAAAACAGATAAATAGTATTTAATTCCTTAAAAAATTCTTAAGTATGTGACTAAGTGATTTAAGAATGATAGACACCGGCTAGCTTAGATAAAATTATATTTAAAATCTAATGAGCTACAGTCACAAACAATTAGATACACAATTAAGACATAAAACAATTTAGACAAATCCTAATTATGCTACATTTTCGACGGCTAGAGGTTGACTATCTGTTTCTATAGACGCTACATGGCAATCCTCCTATTTATTACAAATATTTATTTATGTAAAATTCTGATTATTCTGGAAGAAAAAAAATTCATAGAATCGTTTCCATTAAATGAAAAGTTCTCACGCTCTTAATACTAAATGCGAATTCCAACAACAACAACAACAACAACAAAAAAAGACAAGGGGGGAATAATTTAGAAGCTAGAATAAAAATTAAAATTTTCTAAGGAAATACTTAAAATATTCATCACATTCGTCCTTATTGCTGCTGCTGATGATGATGATGTCGTGTCCGCATTACAACTGAAATAGTGATGCAGTAGCTTCTGAGGGTAAAGGCACCTGAGCACCCGAGGGCAGAAGTCTGACTTCTAGCTCATATGAAGATGACACTCACACACTCGCTTGCACAACTCCTTTTTACTCTTTAACACACCTCAGAGATAGAACACAGGATAAAGGACAAAAATGTCCGAACCAGGACTCAAACGCGGGAAGCCCAATTCACAGGGAAGACGAGCTACCCATAGGCCAGGACGCCGGCTTATATTATTCATGCAATACCTAAATGCACTATCACTGTATTTGATAAGATATTGTGCATAGCAAATTATTAAAAAGATATTTATAGTTTTTCTAATCGCTTTATACTGAAAGGAGGAAGTATAAATTCGACACATTTAATAAACGGATTTAATTCACATGGCATCTAATTCATAGAACAAAAATAATCGCTCATACCATCGAAATGCGCATTATCTTATACTTTTTTTTTTCAGTATGTTCAGTGAATTTCAAAATTTAATTTCATGATAGAATGGATTCAAACACACTGAGCATTCAAAATATAAACCACAACTTTTGAATTCTTATAGCATATCCATTTACTGCTATATATTCCAAGGTAATAAAACACCAAAATAGTTACAGAAAATTGTTAAATAAATGATTTTTATAATCGCACTATGGATTTTAAATCATTACAAAATTTCGAACTTGCGCCAAAAATATTATTTAAATCATACATAAGAATTTATACTATGAAAAAAATTCACCAAATTTGATAGAAATTCCCTCTTAAATTCAAGGTGAAGTATAAAACATACAACACGATGATGCCATGACCATTTTGAATCAAAATGGCAGTATTACTTTTTTCAGAAATAGTATTTGAAAGTCTCTTCATTAGAACTATTGAGCGTAGAAAATCTATACGTAATTTCTCAGGTACATGGTTCGACTTCAAAGGTAGTAACTTTGAGCATTAATTTAATGTAGTTTCTGAAAAGCCATTAGCAAGTTAAAAGAAACTTTCCGATAAACTTGATTAAAGTCAATCAGTAAATCGTCTAACAATTCCGCCAGTTCACCGTGTTCGTCCAGATAACCTTTCAGATTGAGTTCTTGATTCAAGATCACGCGAGGAAGAAAAAAAAAAAAAAAACACAGAAAAAAAAATGGAGCGAAACCTCCCATCTCAAGGATGGTGTTATAAAAGGCGCAAGGGTCGATAGCGAACTCATCAGTGCTCCATCAACAGATTCTCAGACAAACAACTCCTGGTCGTTTTCTAGATGGTCCGGTACATTTATCTGGAAGAAAAATGCTTTCTGGATCCACTTTACACACTTAACTCCTGGTTCGCCTCATCCAATCCGATTCACCATTGTTCTTTTTTGGAACAACATCGTTCAAGATATTTGCTTCGATCTGTTTCGAAGTCTCCCTTCCCTCCACTTCCAAATTCGATACCATCGTTAGAGGAGAAACCTCGTAAAATGCCATTCATTGCTGTTCGGTGTGGCTGTACCAAACACACTTGTATAAAAATGTAGCCGAGCCCCTGTCTCCAGGGATACTTGTCGTGGTCGTCTAGAAATCCTCACTTACATTCCAACCCCGATACACCACTGCGTCAGAACCCCACTTTTTTCACGACTATTTTTCTAATACCATGCCAGGGCGGGGAGGCGGTAAATGTGTTTTCCGTGTTTTCCACCTGGCCACCACCAGCAAAGCCGTAATGCCAGCAGGGTGGCAAGGAGAGGGCGGAATTCGATTCCTTGAACCAGTTCGGTATGCCTGTGCGATCGAGACTTTTAATGCTTTTGCATGATCTCGGAGTAGCCGTTTACATTTTTTCCTTTCTTATTTTATGCTATTTTTTCGTTTGTTGGTTGTCTTAAATCGGTAAACATATTCTGTGTTGAATAAGGGGCGATATCCAAATGTAGAATGTATAAATTTAAGTCAGAAAACAGAACAGGTGCTATTGCAGATAGTGGGCAAGACGAAATAAATAACGATTTATACCATCTGGATTGGAGACTTATTCCAACTTTTTGACAGTTAAGTGGATATAAGAGGGCATATATTGTAAAAGTGGAAATATAGTTTGCAATAAATTAAAAATGGAAAAATAAAAAAAGTACCTAAGCAAAAGAAAAATGTGGTAGTAGCTATATATTTTGAATTATGGAAGTTTTGTTTAATAATGTTTATACA
>JAPMOR010009991.1:158660-168756 GCA_026543865.1 Argiope aurantia | reverse complement strand
GAACATGCAAATTTCGAGATTTTTTCCTAGAAAATTACACTGACAGCTTTTTCCGGGTTTACATTTTATTACTCATAATTCTTGTTCTGGATTGTTAATATTTTTTCTGTACTCCGTTTTCATCGTTTATTGCAGCGATTTTCAACCTGTGGGGCGTGCCCCCCTAGGGAGGCGGTAGAATATCCAAGAGAAAATATTATTTAAAAAAAAATGGATTAACTGACTTAAAGGAAAGCACACATACACATAGAAAACAAAATACATTTCCATATATTTAATAACTTATTGAGGTAAAATAACTTACTAAATCAAAACTTACTTAATCAAAACATACTAAATTAAAAACAAATTTAATAATTATTAGTGACTTCCTTGGGCCTGTCTGGAAGAGAAAAGTTTTTCGAAGGAAGGCTTAATGTTAGAAATAGCCACTTTCAATTCTGTTTCTATACTTTGTCTTCAAAAAAGCCACAGCAGAAAATCCAGTTTCACAAATGTAGGATGTTAAATGCTAATAGAATGTGAAATGTCCTTGTTTTTGGTGCAGAAAATTCATCCTCACTCCTGCCCAAAATTCAAATAGTTATTACTAAATTGTCTTTTAGTTTCGCCACTTGTCGTGAAGTCTATGAATTTTTTTTTCCGTATCAATTGAGAGTCCTTCGGGAGTCTTATGAAGTGAATCCCTAATCCACTCGTAACTTGCTATCAGTTTGTCGTCAGCATGAAAATATTTATTAAAATTCTTTTCCAGTATGACTAAATGATTTTCAATGGTTACAAAAACAACTTTTACTTGTTCTTCTTCAGCCCTGTTAGTACAATCATCCACATTTGCAAACATTGTTAGGTTTTTTGCTTTAAATTTCTCCTCCACAATTCCAATTTACTACAAAAAGCATTAACTTTATCACTCGTATCCACCATATATGTATTTTCTCCTTGGAGTTGATTCAAGTTATTTAATTTCTTGAATATGTCGACCAAGTAGCTCGATTTCATCACAAATAAACCATCGTGAAAATTCTCGGCCTCCTGTCTGTTTTCTTCTTCTAGGAAAATGGCGATTTCTTCTCTTAATTCATAAACACGTTGCAAAAATTTCCCACGTGATGACCATCTTGCCTCGCAATGAAATAGTAACGCTGAATGTACTGAACTCATGTCTTTACAAAGTACGGAAAAGAATCTCGATTTCAGGGGTCTCATTTTTATATAATTTACTACGGTTACAACGTTAGTTAACATAATATTCAAACCTGGACTCTTTTCTTTCAAAGCCAAAGTTTCTCTGTGGATCATGCAATGTGTGCACTGAGGTGATTTTTGTTTTAAAATTGCTTGTATATCTTGAAATCTTTCGGACATTGAACGAGAACCATCGGTGAATATTCCGACGCAATTTTTCCATTCTATGTTTGCCTCGTTCATAAAATCATTTAGAATAGCAAATAACGCGAGCGCTGATGTTTTGAGTTCTATTGGTTTGCAGAAAAGTAGTTCTTCTACTACTGACATATTAACGAAAATTCGAATATAGGCAATTAAATGAGCATCTTTATTAGTATCTGTTGCTTCGTCAAGCTGTATTGAAAACAATTTGTTACGCACCTTCGAGAAAAGCTGACAATGTACATCTTCAGCTATATCGCCAATTCGACGAGCAGCAGTATCATTTGAAAGAGGTATGGACTGCAATTGTTTTGAAAAATTATCTCCAAACATAGTTTCTGCAATCTCAATTGCTGTTGGCAAAATAAGCTCTTCATCAATGGTGTGAGGTTTTTTACATCTGGCTATTTTATATGAACTTTGTAAGATGCAATTAAAGCTTTTTTTATTCACTGACAAAGTTTCTTTAAAAAATTATTTTTGCTTGTTATATGATTTTAATTTTAATTCGAAGAATTCTCTGGGTTTGTTGACATACTTACTATGAAACGTTTTCGAATATCATTTAAGTTTATTAGGCTTCATGCTGTCTGCGGCCAACATTTTTGAGCAAATGATACACAGGGGCATTTCTTCTTCATTTACTTCAGCACTGGTAAAGCCAAAATTTAAGTATTCTTGAGAATATGTCCTTGATTTTATTTTCGGAACCACGCTCGTCTGTGTACTTGTTGATGCTTGACTATCGTCTAATGCTTGCTTACTTCCGCTTAACAATTTATTCATGAGTTTGCATAAATCTGCTGCCATGAATATTTTATATGCTGAATTGCAATTAATACGAAAATATATATAACATACAAATTCACGATATATTCGATAGCGATAGAAGGATCAACTCGAATGAGACTGGCTAGAATTGAAACTTGCTTTATCAAACATTTTCCTTCTTCCTATGAGTAAACATCTGCGCATGCTCGAAACGGCATCGGTCGTGTGGATTCTCTTCCACAAACATTATTTATTATTTTCTTTTTTGTTTAGTCATGCTTCTGTTTTATTTCTTTTATTATTCTAAAAAATGTATTCTCAGTTTCTAAATTTAGCTCACCCCGTCTAGGTTAACTTTCATTGACGAATTTTTCTACTTTCATATTCTTTTAACGTTATCTCCCTGTTTGGCTTTCATTTCAAATATAATATTTAAATTTTCTCCGCTTTCATTCGTTTCATCTGTTCACCGCCCGCTTGTTCAAAATGCAAGATGTGGTTTCTCGCCAACGTTGACTCGCTTTTACTCTTGTTTTGACAGTTAGTTAAAAATAATTTAAAAACAGAATCCAAAATACGCAATATAAATTATTGTTTTATACATTTTATTGTAAGCGGGGGGGGGGCATGAAAATTATGATTGAAAACTGGACCACGAATACTGAAAGGTTGAGAAACGCTGGTTTATTGTGTTAAATTTATTATTTGTCTAGAAAATGCACCCTTTGGTGGACATTTTCGAACTTTTTTTTTTCGAAATTCCGTGAGCGCATCTCATGTATAGTCTATTTACCGAATTTCATTTCAATCCGTTCACCCGTTTGTGTTGTATGAAGCTGTTTATAGGGGACGTTTAATTATAACCACCCTGTATATCAACATCTTACATTGTAGTTTCTGAAGGGAAAGGGTAGGGGATTTTTCGCATCATTGAAAACGATACTCGGGCTCTCCGGTATGCGGAGAAACTTGAATTCAGATGATTCTAGGAACATGGGAATTTATAAATCTTGTTTGCCATTTTTTAACTCTTTTCCCTTTTTTAAAAATTTAAATCTATATAATTTAGATTTAGAACCGTTTCTTAAATGACTCAAACGCACAAAAAATTTCTTATTTTATAATAATTTTTTAATAAATACATATTTTCTATCTTAAAGAGTATTTTGTTGCGTACTTTGGTGTTATCGAATTTTTTTTTTCGGTTAGTGTTATTTGAAACCAATATAATCATATGAACCATAGAAAAGATAATAATAACAGCATAATAAACTGCATTTTACTACAATAAATAGCTAATTTTTAAAAAATATAGTTAATGCAGAATGTTGAAAAAAATGATAAAACTTATGAAAATGTGTTTATAGAGGGGAAGATTAAAGCTTGTGATGGATGATGGCTCAAATTTTACTTCTGGATTTCCTCTAACGACAATTCTCTTCCTCTCTAGTTTCGAATAAAATTCTATAGCGCTGCATATCAAATCCGAATGTCATTTCAAATGTAAAATTGTAGCAATAAATTTTGATTGAAGCCGAACTATGGATATTAGATTTGAAATAAACAGCATTCTAATAGCTTTTCTGCTTTATAATTATTCAAAATAGTTCAAATCAAATCTAAAAGCCTTGTTTATCACTCAGTTAAAAAATACATATTTATTACAGCTCCGTCAATGAGTTAATTCCCGTGAAATGTTTGAAGAAGAAACTCAGACAATCATTTGTAATAATTACAACGAAATGTAGAGAAACCGTATATGTATTAGGTCGCAAATCATATATTTCATCCCTAACTATTTCTGAAGAGGAGAAAAATATAATTTTTTGTGATCTATCCGGAACACGACAGAGTATTCGAAAATTCAATGTTTTTTGCAAGTCTTAACCGGCAAAAAATTTATAAAAATATGAAATTATATTTGTAAAAATTTTAGAAACCATATTTCAATGGGTTTAAATTGACACATTTTCATATTTGTAATTGGTATCAATCGAAATCTGCTCGAATCGAAATTTTATCTATTAGGCAGTTCGGAAAGTAATTTCATCTTTTTCCAACAGGGGAATTAATTGTATTTTTTTCACAGCCAACTTCACACTTAAGTTGCATAAGCATTATATGTTTTGAAAGCTGATATAGCACGGCTTACTTGTGGAATTCAATGTGGCAGATTTTGGTTGGTGTCCTTTCAAGTATGGAAAGTGAAAAGCATCATTTTCAACATATTTTACTTTTTTTTATTATAGAAAGAATAAAAAATAAAGTTCAAACAAGGAGAAAAATTATCCGATGTGTATTTAGATCTATTGATAGAACGCCAGTGTCAAAATTGGTTTGCCAAAATTTCGATCTGGCAGTTTTGAGGTTGAAGATGCACCACTTTCTATAAAGCCAGCTGAAGTCGATAGAAATGCAACAAAAGCATTAATTGATGCAAACTGGTGACTCGTAAGAACGCTGAGATATTAAATGCATCGAATTTGATCGTTCATAATCGTTAAAAACAACTAGATTTAATCTTAAAGCTCGAAATATAGACTACTCGTGTTCTTACGGAAGATGATGTGTGCCCCAGTGTGACGTCTACGATTTGCTTCTCAGATGTCAATAAAATTATCCATTTTTGAAGCGCGTCATCGTTGGGGACGAGAAATGTGCTGCCTACGACAACGGTAAATGCAAGAGAACATCTGTTTAATGAGATTTCAAAGGTATAGTTTTTTTTCTGTTCTTTGAGCTGCTACCGAATAACGTGACAATCGATTCTGAAGTGTACTGTCACCATCTTAACAACCTGAATGATCCGCTTAAGCAGAAAAGGCGGAATTGATGAATAAAAAAAAATGTGTAATGTTCCACAAGACATGCGAGACCTCCTACAAGTTGTTAACTCGCCAAAAGCTTTCGCAGCTTGTATGGGATATACTGCCACACTCACCATATTCTCCAGATCTGGCACCATAATTTTTTAGATGGAAAATTCGTTGCTTGAAATGATGAGATCAAAACGCACCTGGATCACTCTTTTGTTAGAAAAGATCAATTTTATAAGCGTGAAATCATGTGACTGCCTAAACGATGGCAAAAGGAATTGGACTAGAATGGCTGTTGCAGGATCTGGTGTTTGATAAAAAAAATATTTTATCGTCTTGATAATGCAATGAAACATGATGCGATAAAAGTCTTTAACAGTATTTGTAATTGTGCTGGTGTTTAATACTTTCGCAATACTAATACGTATTGAATATGTATCGTTGCATATGAGTGCTGCCTAGTTAGTTGAATAAATTTCTTCCGTGGTACTGCATGACATTGTTTTCGACTGATTGTCGATTGAAATATTTGATATTCTTTATTTATATTTCAATGTTTGTTATTTTAAGTGGCGTGGAAATGCATTTTAATGTCATTTATAACGCCACTTGTTCTTGTCTTTTACTTAAATTCCTGTTCTGTTTTTGTTTTAACATTCCTTTTCTGTTCCTGTCGTAACCTTTTTCGTCCTTTTTTTTATAATGCCGCTGGTATTGTTTAGTTGTTTTATGATTTTTGATTATTATTCTCTTAAATTTTTCAGTATTTCATTTCTTACATTATGTTTTCAAGTCTCTTTCAGGATTACTGCAAATACCAAATTTATTTCACTGAAAGCTTTCCAAAAATCAATGTTTTTCGGAATAAGTTTTTTTTTCCCCTGAGTTTGAGTATTTTGAAATACATAAATTGTTTCGAAATAATGACTAACAGTGGTTGAAGTTCCGACTCTTCAATATCTGGCAATGTTGCAGAGGAATAATTAACTCATTATCTATCAGTAATGCTAGCTACGATGCAGCTTAGTTATGCTAATGGTAGATTGCATAAAAAAAGAATCAGCTGATTCATTTCTTTGTCCAATTTTGCAAAGAAGAAAAGAAAAGAAAAAAAAACCCAGCGATTTTGTATTTTTTCTAATAGTGAAAGAATATTTTTTTGGTGTTTTAAATTGTGATTGAATTGATTATAAAACATTTGGAAAATTGAATGTTCTGCCATCAAATAAATTGTGGCAAACAAGTCGCATCACTAAAAACATGTCACTTGTAGCATAGCTTTCATGTTATCAAGAAAAGATAGCATCTTGAAAGATTTACTTGATGCCTTCAGTATTCTAACATTCGATGTAAACTTTAAAATTCATTGTTTTTTATAAATAGCAGAGGCTCATTTATAGGTTTTTCCTTTTATAAGCAGTCATATATATTATGATTACTTGACATATAATTGCATATTCTGTCAATTCTTAGTATTAAAATAATCTTTCTTTGTAGCTTGAAAGAAGTTCTTTAAGGGCTTTATCAGTCGTAATTAAATATTAATTTTTTCACCTCGTTTATTCATTTTTTATAGAAGTTTTTGAAGCCAAAAAGATAATGAATAAAATATGTATTACGCGTCGTAAAACACGGGTAGATATGTTTTTTAAGATGTTAAAAGATCAGAACTGTGGAAAAAAATGGATGGGAAAGATGAAATAAAAATACTTCTTTTACACCTCCTTTATCTCGCTGGAAAAACCGCAGAAAAGTGCGTCGTAAGTGGCGGCGCGAAAAGAAAGGATGTTTTCATTAGAAGTTAGGTAGGGGGCGCTGCTGCCGTTACACGAGTGGGAACTTCAAAAGAAAATGAAAGAAAAACAAGGAGTGGTTATTCAACAAAATGCCGCATGCAGAAGACTTTCATTTTTATACTTTCTGCTTTAGCATTAAAAGATAACGTTAAAAAAATGATATGTCTTTTTAAGTTTTATTCGGGTAAAAGTCTCCCCTATTCATTATCATCGGTTTTTTTTTCAAGATTTAATTATGCACACTCGAGACGTGAATGGTCGGAATGAAGGGATATTTTGGAGCAATATCGTGATACAAAGGAATTTAAGAATTTTTCAAAGACCAGAAAAAAATAATCTAAAACCATTATCGCACAAGACGCTCTCAGAGGAGGATTATTAATGAAATCAATCTGAGAAATTTAAGAACAAAGTAATCGCAGATTTCATTTAATTCACTAAGAAACTGACTGTACAAATGATACGTTAAAAAAGAAATACCTTTCTCAATGGTCACTAAATGGCATTGTTATCGAAAAAAAAAACAATTGAAAGTAATGAAAAATGGAATTAATTAAAAATGCCTTTGATTGGGTTAGAGTAGAGATTGCAATATGGGACCAAAAGTTCGATACCGGTATACGGTATTTCTTAGATCTTAATACCGGGATACCGGTTTGAATACCGGTAGTATATGTTTTAGAAAAAAGGGGGAAAAAAGCACAGGTGTTTCTTTGTTTTATTTGCCAGTTTTATTAGAGAGTGTAAATATCACAAAAAATAATGTGCAACCTATAAATTATAACAGTATATAAAGAATCACAAAAACGTAAAGGAACATCTTATTTATTTAAATCACAAAAATGTGTAAATATCACTATTCAGTCTGTGGTACTATTACAAATCTTCGAAATATGATCTTAAAAAACATAATGCATAAGTTGTACTGTCAATACGACCAAAAAGTAATTTTGTGCAAAAATTACCATCTGTCGAAAACGCTCTTTCTGCATCTACGCTAGTTGGTGGTACTGTTAGCAATGCGCGATATACTTTTTCCAAGTATTTACCTCTAAATCCCTCATCTTCAAATAAATCGATTTCTCGTCGGATGGTTTTGGATATAGCTGATTTCTGTATTGTATTTTGGATCGTTGAAATTTTTTTATTTATCGCTAATTCTAATTTTTGTTCAAGAGATAATTCCTTTTCATTATCGGAATTAGTATCATCATAATCTTTGATAACTGAACCGAATTTTTCTTAATGTGGATAGGTTTGTGAGTAAAAAATGTTAAGAAAATTTGCTATAAACTTAATCAGATTTGAATTGGTTCTTTTCTTTTCTTCTTTTTCATTTTCATATTTAAAATCATTATAATTATGTAAATACCATAAGACATTTTCTATTTCATTATGCATTTCTTCTGTGCGAATTTTCAATGTAATATATAATTCTTCAGATAGTGACGCGTGCTGTTCTTTCAGTGACTGCAACATGAAATTTATTATTGCATTAGCCGTTAATAAATTATAATCTCTCCGACATAATGCTTCAAAACCCAGTTTAATTGGAAGTAGAGCTGATATAGTTATGGATATTAAGTCGAATTCACTATCTGAAAAATTAACTTGCAGGTTTAAGTCGATTATTGCTTTTGGGATTGGATTTCTCAGTTTTAAAAAAAGTTCCATCATTAGGAGTAAACTGATCCAACGTGTTTCAGAATCTAATATTAACATATATTCGGTTTTATTTTCAGTTATTAATATTTTTGTAATATGGCATTTTTTGTAGGGGAACGTTTAAATATCTTAACAATTTTTCGAACTTCATAAATTATAGGAAGCAATTCTTGATGGGTTAATATTTCATCCTCATTAGCAATATCTTCTTCGACAATTGCATGGTCATTATTTTCATTGTCAATATCACTCTCACTTTCTTCAAAGTCGGAATCCGAAGTACTATATCCACACTATTTGGATTCTTCTGTTCTTTATTTTTTTAATATTATACATCTATTACTCCTAATTGAATTCCATGAGCATGGTAGTATTGCTGATTTGAACCAATCATGTTTCCAACTTTTTTCATAACTGTTGCTCCATCAATCGTTATGAATACAATATCTTCTTTCAGGGATAATCCATGTTTCTCTAATTTAGATTTAAGTGCTTCCACACCTTTTTGCGGCTAGCATACTTCTCGAGACATGTGTAAGTCCTATATTCCATTTCTTTTTTCTGAATGAATATTTATATTTAAAAAGCGTCTATTTCTTACACTTGTCCATTATTCAAATGTAAGACTAAATTTTTCACCATTTACTTTTAATTGTATTTGCTCGTGTTTCAAAGAATTGCGAGCACCGTTACTGTAGTTTATAACAGGTCTTCTAATAGTGTCAATCGATTTTTAAAACCTCCGGCGGATAATGATTTTCTTAATTCAGTAGTCGACACACTCGAAATGGCAAACTATCCAATGCTGTCATTATTGATAATTTCCTCCAAATTACCTTTTTTTATTCAAAATAATCTAAAATCCCTGATGGTTGAGGCTTAGAAACTATGTTTAACTTTGTATCTTCATCGCAATTAGATTCTTTCCTTTTTAAGAAATTTGTATCATGTTTCGTTTTTAAATGTGTATGGAATCCGCGTGTACTTTCTCCGTTCACTTGAATAAATCTTGACCATTTTTTACATTGTGCCACCATATTCCTTTCATCTTATAAATAATGAAACCAAATCGAAGTATTATCAACTGCTTTTTTTATGTTCTATAAAGTTGTTCTTATTTATGATTATGGGTTATTATTTATGAGTATATATATATTGTTATGAATCTGTGTTGCGGCTTCCCAGCATAGTTGGTTCCATCGTCAGAAAGATTGTTTTACAGTCATCTGTATTGGACGGAGTCCGGGTGTCACTTCGGAAGTCCCAGAGCTTGACGACCATTTGGCGACTTGGCGACGGATATATTCTCCGGAAATGTGAGACTTTTAAAAAAATGTATTCCAAAGCTAATAATAAGAGTCTTTCAATTTTTATATTCGCTATTTCTTTAAAATTAAAAATATATTCGAAAAACAAAAACGATGTTCATAAAAAAATGATTTTACTGTGGTAGATATGCAGCGTTATATGAAGCAATAATCAGTGATAATTAATCGAACAGAAAGTTGATTTATATTTTAACATGCCCCTGCAACCGCTATTTTTCCTGCATTTAAGATTTTTATATGAAGATAAGAAGAAAAATCATAAATACTCTTTTGTATTAAATTTAAAATTATAATAATAGATTTTATATCATATTTAATAATATTCGAC
>JAPMOR010009991.1:24046-158560 GCA_026543865.1 Argiope aurantia | reverse complement strand
TTTTTAATGTAATTCATTTTAAATAACAATTTTTGATTTTAAACAGTTTCCACCGAGATGGACCATGATCATAGGTAGATAATTAATGAGCTGCAAGCCAGGAATATCAAAACAGTAAACAAGCGATTTTCGAAAGAAAAAAAAAATCTTGCGAATTCTTTTTCTTGAAAAGGAGAAAATATTTTCACTTTCACAGTTGAATTTCTATTTATAAAATGGAATACAAACTCAGGCGTTTCTTTTTTCATTTATATAATTCATAAACCAAGTTATTTATATTTTTTCTTTCATAATTTTACTTCTTTTATTGAATAAAGGAATTTCATTTTTGCAACATTTTACACATTTACTTTAATTTTAAAACCACTCTATATTATTCGATAACGCAGACGAATAGCGTCTGCAGAAAGTCAGTGGTTTTCAAGAAATCTGCTAGCCTTTTAACGAAAATAGCATTTATATCTTTTATCATTAATAGAAATTTCACAAATCAGAAAAAGAGGAAAAGACCTCATTTTGAAGTTAATATAATACATTATCGAATCAGATATGTTGCTATCAGAATTTAAAACTAATTTCTAGAAAAAGTGACAAAAAAATAACCAAAATAATATGTCAGAAGATTAAAAAAAAAGTGATGCGAATTTTATGAATCAAGAATTCCTCTCAGTAGTTAGAATTGCACCATATGGTCAAGTTACAAATATGCATGTGTTTTTTTCATCCTTTAATTTATTATTTGATTCCGTAGAATTAAGCGATAACGATGTCAAAATCTTGCAACCCAGAAAAAAAAACAAATAAATATTCAAAAGTTAAATAATTTAATACGTTATTTAAATGTTTTTTTAAAAAAAGATTTAAGTTTCAAGATCGCAATTTCAAATCAAAACTTATTCGATACGGGAACAATATTTTCTTGGTATAGAATTTATCAGACTTTTCTCAAGAGAAGAATCCCTTGTGTGCTTGATAAATATTTTTTGCAATTTATCCACCGCAACTGATACATCTAATTAGGGACAGTTTTGTGGATTCTTGTAAGAGAAATAAAAAAAGCATTTTACTACAAAACGTTTTTTTTATTTTGTTTATTGTAGCGCATTCAATAATTGTACGAAATTCTTCTTTCCAACGTCATTAAAATAAGACATTAAAAAATCAGAGTTTGGAGCTTATGAAAATTTTTAAATCTTAATATTATAAGACCAATAAATTGGTTATACAAAAGGGCCCTGTTTTCAATATCAGGGGAATAATATGAGTATATTTAAAAACCCACATTGATTAGTTAGAGAATAGCCTCTAGCGGAAAATTAAAATCCAAGATTAAGAGTTGTTATTCGCAGAACTTAGAAAGCAAATCCATTAGCCATCCTTGCATACAATATTTAAATTTTAAAGCTATGAATTAACTGCTTATTTATAATGGTAAACAATTTATATTTTTCTTCAATTTATCAGGGGGAAAAATTAGGTAAAATACATTCGTCTGAATTGTGATAAAATGATTAAAAAACATAACAAATTCAAAAAAATAAAATAAAATCTATTGTTTTAAAGATATTAAGAATTTTTTAAAAATAATATTTTATATTTATAATGAAAGAAAAGTAGAAAAGAGTGTTGCTATTTTGACCGATTGTACCTGTAATCATTTCTGCCTGTGTTTGTAATTGATGTCAAAATTTGAAAGTAAGTGCGTTTAGTACAAATACAATGCATTAGTTGCTTAGTTATTTTGATGTTTAAAATATATTTAATGTGTTGAATTGTTATTGAATTTTTTAATGTGTTGTTGTCTCTCCTTCTATCTTTAATTGAAACATAAAACTATTTTTCGGCGCATCAAATCTTTAGGTAGTTTAAAGTGCACGAACATCCAAAGTCATCATGTGTCTTCAGAATCGGCTCACGATAATCCACTGCCCATATCTCACTCAAGAACCTCAGAGGATAACACAATTTTGCCATGAATTGTTCATCGAGTCTTTAAAAAATTTATTTGAATTATGCGACTTTACCAATGGGGATGCCCTCGACTTGGGTGTTCTTGGATGGCTTCAGTATTTGGTAAATTTTTTTCAGAAATATTTCAAATCTTGTAAAAAAAATTATGTCTCAATTTGAATGATGATTATGCTCAAAAGTAATTATTGACGTAGTTTTCAAGTTTCTATAATAAAATTCGCTGTCTACACGTGTTTATCAATGATTATGAAGCGACCTTGCATCAAAGTCAACAAGAGAAAAATAAAAAATCAGGAATTCTTAAACCCTTCATTCATTATTTTGACTAGAC
This sequence comes from Argiope aurantia, assembly GCA_026543865.1. NCBI lineage: Eukaryota > Metazoa > Arthropoda > Arachnida > Araneae > Araneidae > Argiope > Argiope aurantia. The sequence continues at coordinate 156,258 of JAPMOR010009991.1, read as the reverse complement.
AGAAAATGTCTTTATGGGAAATAATTTGATAACATATTATATTTTGAAAGTAAATAAATACATAAAACAACCCGCTAGTTTAATTATAAATAAAAAGAAGCTCAATTAAAAATAATCCCGAATATCTCTCAAATACTAAGTTAAACATATTATATTTTAAAAAAAATGGATTCGATATATTGAAGATGAATGACTCTGAAATTATTTTTGGTAAAGAATGAAAAAAAAAACCTGTGCCATCCTGTGTCATTTCAAGTGGTGAGCCGAGTTGCGGTTTAAGAAAATTTATTTTTGATCTATGTACGTATATCGATATTTTCGTCTAAGTGAACAGAGATGCCAATTTCATTATGTCCACGTTGTCTGCATTTTTATCATAACAGTTGATATTGATTATTTATCTAAAAAATATTAATTATACTATGTTTTTCAGAATCTAAACTATCTTCATATGTATTGTAAGCACACCTTTTATTCGTCGATAGTTGGTAATGCCAGTAAACAATATAGGCAATTTGATGAGAGAGAAAAGGAAAAATTGGACAAAGAGAATTTTATCTACAACATTTTATTAATCTTATCCTAATCTAAACTTTTATCCTACATAAGCATCATGCCAACAGAAAGTAGATATTAATTACTCAAAAAATGACGTATGGGATAAATATGGATGCTGAAAGACAAAATCAGAATCATTTCGGGTAATATCAACAAGACAAGAAAGGAGGAGTAGGAAGAATTTGATATGAATGCTAAAAGAATGGAATCTCTAATAAGGATGAAACATGAACACAGAAAAGAATTTTGATTTATTTTCACAAATCTTTCTGTAATTGCAAAAGTATTCTTTCACTTTCGGCTTCAGAAATCGATTCAATTTTCAAGAGAAAAGAAAAGAGCCGGAATACGAATCTTGCCATGCCACGGGATGGAGTGGAAACTTCATCATCCGATGGGGAAAGTTTGGGGTTGGCGCGATAGAGCACCTGTTGGTTTGGCGACAGGGCTACATTCTTTTCCCGCCACTACAGTCGATCGCAGTGCTCTCTGGCGGGAGAATAGTCAGGAATATTCTCTGCTCCCTCCACATCAGTCGAAACGCCGAACTCGCGCGTAGGAGGAACATCCTTTTCCGGAAACTCGCCTGGTCCGTTCCCGAATGGGATTAGTCCGCGCTTGCGCTCGCGGTTGAATTCCATTCCAGTGATTGTCGACTTCCTAATGCCTGAAAGAATTTTCAAAACTGAGAAGTGTAGGTTTCATTCATAAAATGCTTCATTATGAGAGTCAAATAAGTGTTCAAAATATAGGAAAGAAATTGAATTTTTTTAATAGCATGAAAGTATACGTTGAAACTCTAACTCTTCGAAACAGTATCCATAATTATTTGATTTAACTAATATTTCAACTAATAAATCTCTGGGAATCGCATAAACAGTATCAAAGATACTTTGATTGAAGAAGATCTATGGAAAATCGTTCCATGTGGTGCTTTTGTGATTTGAAGTCATCGTAATATTCTTTTGAACACCGAAGCTCTTCGTTTCGTTGCTTGTTGCGTGATCCGCCACCTTCGTATCACCTGACGTAAAACACAGTCCGTTGTGAATGCGATTGTGGAACATCTATAATTAGAGTCGTCATTATCTTCTGATGAGTCCAACCAGAGGTTAAAGACTCGGATTCCAGTGCTTATTTTTGTCGCCGAACAGGTGAGGGTTGGTGTCAAGATTGTTTTTTCGCTTTTCCACCTTTTTTGTGGTAGATTCTCGGGAGGTGTTTCTATTTATACCGGCTGCCATGCCGCTGAGTTCCAAATACAGATGGTTCAGCAAGAAATGACTTCTCGCTAAAACAGAGAGTGAGGCACTTTCAAGTAGACATATTACAAAAATTCTGTTCGGCTCAAAAATGAGCAATCTTGTCTATTTAAGTTTTTAACTGTGTGACTGAACATCATTTCAAAGTGCTTTAAAAAGTAAACTAATTTCGATCATTTTCAGAATTCAAATTCACTAACTTATTTTAAATAAATGAAAAAAAAAATTTTTGTTTCATAATTACACTATTTTGTCAGATAGTGTAAAACTGTTTGTCAACTATTAAGAAAGTTTTTTTTTTATATTTGTAATTCTGCTTTCTTCGCTTAGTGCTTGATTGCACAACATATTAATCGGAAGGGGAAAAAAAGAATTAATGGAAAAAATAGTCGGTGATTATTACGCATCCATCCGGAAGATTATAATGGTTTAAAACTGATTGAAAATAATTTCTTCAAAGCCGCCATTCTTTCTCTTCTATCCATGATGCTCAATATGAGAAGACGGACTTGTGTGAATGCTTTGCAAATTTCCATTACATGATCAACAATATTTACTAGTATATAGCACCTTTCACTATTGAAATAGTGACGACATTTATTTGGAAATTCACTTGCAGTTTATGTGAGTGCAATACTATTACAATGGTTTTAAGTGCTTCAAATGTCTTCATCCGCGAACTTGCGAATCATGGATTTTTCAAAATCATGCGGAAATATGCACATGTGTGGATTCTTCTTGGATTTTTTTATCACTCAGCTATGGCCGGCAGCAATCTCCGTAAGTACTTATTCTAAATTACGTTTTTAATTTTTCTAATAATTTTTCTTGTGCTCATGATTTAAATATTATTTCATTAAATATTGTTTTCATTTATGCATAAATAAATATACATGGCTTGAAAGAAAAATATGAGAATTTAAGTTCAACACATATTAATTGGAAACATGTTGGCGTTTGTCTTGAATACCATTACACTTGGAGTAGATTGCGAAAGCCGAAAATATTTAAGTTGACTTATTTTTTTCTTCTAACATGAAATAGAAATATTAACATAAATTTAAATATATGTCTTATCATTTCATGGTACCTTTATAATTATTGATGAATTATTCTTATTGTTCAGTTGAAAAATCTTTAGATATTTGAAGAAAGCAATCGTTTCAACTTTCTTCCTTACAATTATAAACTGTATTTAATGTTTTTCTGGTGAATTATTATTTGATTTTTAAATTTTAACAATACGATTGATGCTTGACCCTTTGCACTCGGTTGGTGCCTCTCCCTCACCATTCAAGACGGTGCATCATTTTGGCTTTGCATTTAACTTTGGTTTTTAAAAAATACCTAAGTAATGGTTAGAAGATGTTGATTAATTTTTCGGTAATTCAACTTAAAACTATAATAATTTTTTTTGTTGTTTTTGTTTTTCATAGCAATAAGCAAGTCCTTGTATTAGCTGAATAATTTTGCATTGAATTACTTGACCGAGTGATGCCCGATTTTAGCGGGAGAAAATGTCATTGGATACTTCCATTCTCTATATCGTTTGATATTCAGAGATGAATTGTATATTCCTACAAGATTTCGCCATTTTCTAAAAATAATACGTTTTTAAAAAATAAGCATTTATTTTTAAATATTACTTTCAATTATTAGTATTCTTGAAATTTCCAAAAAATTTCGATTCAAATGTTGTCAATTTTAAAATACTAATGTCCACTTTAATATTAGTTTCATCTAAGAACACATTTTAGAATTTATGACAGCAGAATTTTTAGTAAGAACTAATGATGTTTCTCCAATACTATATTTTCTTAAATACTTTTAATGATTTTAAGCACAGTATTAAGTAAGAAGAAATGTCATTATATATCAGCTTTTGCACCTTATCATATTTCCTTTCAAAAACTTAAATAAATATTTTAAAATTTTGTTTGCGTAGCGTCCGCCCAAGTTCGTCCATTATGATGTGACATCCCTTTTGCACTACATAACATTTCTACGCTAATAAATAAATATATTTTATTACTACTTAGATATGTTAATTATATAGTGCCTTGGAAGACTTTTCAAAACACATTCTTGGACAGGTCAGGCAAAAACGCTTATTCGGTAGAAAGGGAAGTCTGCTTTGTTTTTGTAGAATTAATAAAACCCTTTCTCGTTTGCTATCTTTTCTTCAACTCCAAAACATAAATTAAGCCAATTTAAATCAGTAGAATTAGTTACATCAGTGTCAACAGTTTTCCTTACAATTAACGATCTCTAGAAAAGCTTTGATTTTTTAATCAGCTTTATTCCTACGATTCTGTTAACTGGAATGATATTTTCAAATTAATTTTAAAAAGAAGAAGAAAGTTAGTATTAGTCTTGTTTAAATAGAATGGTTAGAAAATTATTTCCACTTATTTTAAGAAATGGAAATTCTTTTTTCAAATCATAAAAGATCCCACCAATTTTTTGTGTTTCTCATGATGAAAAAAATGAACTATTTAAGCTATTTTGCTAATGCTATTCTTGAGTGCACAGGATCTGTAATATTTTTAGTGATAAATAAAGGTAAAATTAATTTATTATCGTTTTTAAATAAATTATTATCTCTGGCTCTTATCTCTTTGATGGAAAAGAATGAAAAGAGTTTTCTTCATAAATGATTAACAGCTATTGCTATTCACAGTAGGCTTTGTTTTTGGCGTCTGCGAGTAAATTTACAAACATGATTCTGGAGAACACATTTTTGAGCCTTCGTAAAGGATGAATGTCTTACAATTAAAAGAAAATCTAATTATAAACGGTTTTAACGTCGGACATGAACAGAACACATTTTTAAGAAAAGTGATATTAAACAAAATATTTTTATTCGAACTTCAGAAGCAGATATTGTCTTGAATAATCTGTAATTAAAAAGAGAAAAAAAATTTAAAAAATGTCCTTACAAACTGGAAATTCTGGTTGTTGTTCTCTCTTCCTATCCTTTCAAGTCAATGGCAAACGGGTCAAACTTTTCTGGGTCTACTTATTCGTGTTTTACCATATCCATACCTGACCCAAACATTAAATACGGGTGATACAGAGAAATAAGTTTTTCCACGCAGTAAATAGGTGATAAATAGAATATTCTTGAAAACAAATGGAATCATAACTAATGTAAAGACGATTCCATTGATTGTCAACATTAGAATAGACTTTTTTTATTTATATTATAATTTTATCCATGGATTGCTCTCACTTGAGTCTGGTGGAATTAACAATTAGTTCAAAAACTAAATTTTGTGGTAGCCTATGTCAAGAATTTTTTCATTAATAAAAAAAATTCTAATTGTAGTCATATTATTTATTTATATGGCATTTATATGATATACAGTGCAATTATTTCAAGCGATATGAACTATTTTTCCAAGTGGTACTCTTCAGTAACTCAAAAACATTGAATAAAGATGAAGTCTGTTCATATATTTGATTAACTTATATATGTATACATAAGGGAAGCGAGATGAAAAGTAAATATCTTTTTCTTAACTTTTGGTGTGCAAATTAAAACATAGAGAAAGCAGTATGCTTACACTGGGAAAGAAACATTTTCTTTATAATTTCAGTGAAATTTCAATCCACAGATGACATTTGAATTCCTAAATTTGTTTCATTCTTATTCTGATGAAAAATTATCTATTCCAAAAATAAGATAACCCCAACATACTGAGATCAGAACCTCAACAATGTCTCGATGTAAGAAAGGAAACATTACGGATTAGGCAGATGTCCTTCCGGCAGCCTTTCATTTTATTTTACAACACATGGATAGAGTTGTGCTTAGTCTCGATGCGTAGTTAAGTCCTACATTTCAGTACTAACAGAAGATATCATTTGCTTAGCTTATTGCTTTTCCTTTTTTAAAAAAAATTTACAACGTGTACATTATACACGTACAGACCTTTCACCTGTTGTAATTCACCTTTCGAATGGTACCATATAAAGTTAAACAAAGATCTACACTGTTGTGCGAATTTAATATTTATTGTTCTCTCCATTCTTTCATTTTTGAGTTATCGCATTCATTTGCAAAGCTAGGCAGGCATTCAAATCTGACGGATTCATATAACATTCTGAAATGCATCTACATTTCTTGTAATGAAGCCATATAGCAAATTGTCTATTTGGCTCGTTATTCTTCTAAATTATCATTCAAATCAAATTCTAATAGATGCATTTCGCCCGAAATTTAACGGAAACTTATGATTTTGATGTAATTACCACGAGCCAAATTTCACAAATATTATGCTTTTGTTATGTTTACAAATAGAGATCTCAGATTAGCAATATTTGTGGGGTTTCATCAACATCTCGCAGTCGAATGCTATAGAGATTATAATTCTTCTTGGCTGTGTTTGAGATGGTAAATGGAGTGCGAAAACTATAAAAACGATATAACATTTTAGCGCCTCATTTATTTTTTTATTTCAAAAAGAAACTCTCTCCAGAGTATGAATAATAACATTCTAACGTTCTTTAAGCTAAGATAAATACTTTTATTTTCATTATAATCTTCATATCGAAGAAAGAAAAGGAATTTGTCTGATTTTCGAAATGAAATTTGTCATCTCTTATTATTAAAAAAGGGGAGGTCTTACTGTGCTCAGATTATAATTTGAATAACAAGAAAATAAATTTTTTATTAGTTAATACAACAACTTGTTTTTGAATATCAGATTATTTTTTTAAAAATTTAAATGAATTACTAAGCAACTTTTTAACTGTTTAAGATTAATAATTGTCCAAAAGAGAAATTAAATTTCATTTAGTTAAGTTATATTTTATTTATTTATATCCCACTGAATATATTTTTTTCAGTCGTATTTTCTCTTCATTATTTTGAAATCGCTTGCAGCAGGAAAAGCTTAATTTACACTGTAAATTCTGAATGCCTGCTAGCTAACGCAGGCAATTTTTAGGATACACATAGGAAGCTAAAATCAGGATTTATTCATCAGGATTTATTTCGAGCTTTATCTAATATCGCAAGTAAGAGTCATTGAATTATTCCATCATCCGTATTGTAAAATCTGATTTGGACCCAACTTTCATTTTTCAAACTTTTTCATTCGTTGCCTTTATTTTATTTTCAGATAAACCATTTATGAAATCGAGCAGCTTTCATTACCATTAGCTATACAACAGGTTTTGTAAAGAAAAAAAAAAGCTTTTCATCGATGTCTTCATTGAGAGGAATGTCTTCATCTGAGAAAGAATGTATGAATAGACTGCAAGGGAGGTTAAATGCCATATTAACCTCGAATGCTGCAAGATTTCGTTTGAGTTTTGCTAAGTGGAGTATCCGATGATCATTTGAATTCAATGACTCTTCTCTCGCTTTGCATGTCAGGAAATATTGATTGTCAGATATGTAAGATTGCGGTACAAAGTAAACTAAACTTAAAACTCGAATATTGTAGACAAGGAACAATTTTCCAAGTCAAAATAAAATTTATTACGTGTTTATGCCACCTTTGAGATTGCATATTAATTTAATTAATTTAAATTTCATCTTTGCGCACTGAATCTCGAGGAAGGCATGAAATCCCAAACTTTTAAAAGTGTCGAAAATACGCCTGAGTAACAGATTCAGATCTTCCGTGAAAAAAGTTTAAGATAATTTTGATTTTATTTTATGATTTGACTTCGCTAACTGCATCCATTTTTTTTGTTTTATTACTTTGCATAACTCATTGAGAAAGCGATTGTTTTGAATAGTAAATAATTGAGCAGATTGACCTTAATATTTTGCCTGACAGTGTGATAAAATTATCTTAAATTTTTTGTTCAATATATGGAATAGGCAATTTATTACGTTGTAAGATATAAAGTTGTGCAATAAAATATTTCAATGTGTCAGAAAATTATATGATTTATTTATTATGAAATTATTTCATGAGGTAAATAGACGAAAGGTCGATGTGTGTAGTGGATGATTGAGAATTTATCTCCTAATCTATCTATGCTGTAAAAATTTGAACACAAATCATGACTTCGAAATTGTGGGTCTGCAAAATTTATTAGAAAAACTAATCCTTAAAAAAATATTTTCGCATTCTATCTTTAATTAATATTTGTTGAACAATATTAAAATGAAAATTATTTTTATTTTAAAGATATTTAATTGAATTTTATATTTCCAGTGTTTGAAACTCTGTAAATGTTTCCCAATGAAAATGGTGCGGAGGAACATAATTTATATTCAAAGATGGAAGCGAAGGTGTAAAGTTCCAGAAATTTTCAAATGTATATACAGAATATATTCTTTTATTCTGAAGTAATATTTTAACATGTTGTAATTTAAAACAGCAACAAATCGTAAGGTGCATATTGTATCTTTTGAAGATATATTAATTTTGGAATAATAGTAATACGAATTCTGTTGAATCGGAGATTCACGCTTCATATTAATATATTAAGGAAATTTTATCAATAAGAAATTCTATTTTCTGCCATCTAATATCATTTTGAGTCAACATTTTCTAGGCATTTATTATCTTGTCTAAAACAATTGATGTTTGATGAGCTCGACATGGTTCGTATTTAAAATGGATTATGTTTCATTTGCAACCGAGCACTGCAAAACTTATATGCTTTCTAATAACGCGATTGTGCAAGGCATAATAACTTTTTATGCAAATCATGCTTTTCAAATAATTACTATTTCCTCAAAAATAATTTAAATATGCTGCTCATTTGAATGTTTCAACATCGAGATCTCATTCAATAACCATCGACATGCAGTACAAGAAGAATCAGTGACTTAAATATTGAGCTTTCAGATAGGAATTTGTTGCCTTAAAACTCATCCAAAGGCTAATAGAAGAGAGGAAATAAGTATTATGCTGTAATACGTAAGCTTTAGAAAAATATTGAAATTCGATTTAAAACCTAAAAGTGCCTCGATTTCCTCAATGAAGAAGAAAGTCCAGAAAAAAAAAAAGACTTCTAAAGTTTTTTTCCTAAAGGAAGTGAACACTGTTGGGAAGAATTTTCTTCATTTACATCTTCGTATATATATATATATATATATATAATATATATATGTTTAAGTTTAAGGGATGATTTGAATAAAATAGTTCAAAAGTGAAGCCCAAAGGCTGTGACAAATGTGGTGCAGGAGATAAAAAAAATGCAGAATAATACATCTACGAGTTGTCCTGCGGGATTTTTGCAGTGTCCGAGACGATGAAAGTAAGCCGCTTAGGTAGAAAAAGAGAAAGCAAGCTCAACAAAAATTTTGCATTTGTCTATTCAAATCATATGCTGAAGCATTCAGAGGGAAAACGGAATGGCCAAGTTCTCGCTTAAAGTAATGGTTCACGGCCTATTTTTGAAAGGGGAAAGTTTAGAAACGAAACGCAATATTTAAAATGGCATCGACGGAACAACTTTATGGCGAGTAATAAAGTAAGAAAGATTATTATTATTAATAATCAAGGCGAAGGTAACCGAACCGAAAAAATTCAGTCGTCATTTGCAAGAATTATAAAGAGAATGAGGCAATATAAAAATGGGAGCCAATATGCATATGAAGTGTCCTGAAACAGTGTAAAAGTTGGACCCTTTTTCGAAGTGTATGCTTTTGGTTTGCTCCATCATTCAGTACAGAAATCCTCATACGCAAGCTTAAAATTATATAATAAAAGAAACTGTCATCATTTTGGTATTAAGCAAGCTCAAGAACAGCGAGTGCACAACTACCGATGTCTATCGGCGGTTGTGGTTCACTGCTTTACATCTCATTACACTCAAGATCATTACTAACTTAAAATGCATAAATTTATTATGAGGTAATATTATTCGGGCTTTCTGCTTTCTCACATAACATGCACGTAATGAGTTTAACAAAGGCTATTTAAATTCCTTCGATTCCTCTAATAGATTAGATACTTGTGCAAACAAATCCTGCTATTCAATTGCGTATTGCCGGCCTTTACTTTCAATTCATATGAAAGATACGCAAAAAGCTTACTATTTTGATATATTATACACATAAATTTATTTATAATTTATGAAATCCTACTTTTATTAAATTATTGACATGTCGAAATTATTATTATTCTTTCTCTAATATTTAAGCTTTGAATTAAAATTTATACTGCACTTAGTTATTTCAAGTCCAATAATATGAGTCGCAGATTTAAAACCGAAATTGAATTGCGTATATTTAAATGATACGTAAATTCTGAAACTATTTTATTAGTGAACTTCATCGAAGAACCCAAAAGTGCTAGAGCTTTTAAATTTTGCATACATCAAAACATAATGCGATGTAGCTGAGAGTGGAAAAGTAAGTTAAAATTTGATAGCGAAACTTTACTTTCTCAGATATAAAACAAATCAAATTAAATAACTTATAATGTGTCCATTCACTTAAATTTAGTTAATAAGTATTCAGAATTTAGAATCGGACGAGGCTTCACGCGCGACAGTTGAATTCATAACAAATTTTCTGCTGTTTCCTTTTTTACTCATGCCATCGATCCGGGATCATTTTGGCACTTGTCATCTGGAGCCACCTGCAGCTTGGGCGATCGCCAAAGAAATGACACTCGGAGCAAAAATGTCGCACCACAGTAGCTTGGCGACGAGAAACGGAGCCGGGAGGTTCAAAAAATGAATTATAAAAAAAGAAAAATAAATGTTACGCGATGAGATGTTATGGCGCTCGTTATAAAGATGGGAGTTTTAGAGGTCATTTTTTTTCCCTTCGTCTTTGGGGCCGAGACAAATGCGAGCTATTTCAGGTGTAACGAGATTTCTTTTGCCAATCTTACGCCCCGGCAGAGATGTGAGAAATAAGGTGCGACTCCGTGAGAAATCACGGATGAGCAGGAAATAATGATTGCAGAGGATTTCAAAATGACCTCACAGCACAGATTGCGCCATCAACAAAAGATATTATTTGGCGGCGGCAGCGTAGTAGTCTCCCCTCGACTTTCCTATGTGGCCTGTGGTTTGTGTTTAACTTCATCCTAAAAAGAACAGAATAAATTTTATGTATTGGAACACTGATTACTTTCCTGCTAGGATACAATTTTAATATAATGAACTCATGGCCAGCTTTAGCTTTAGGTTATCTATTTCACAAAGAAACATAAATCCAAAATTGACTGTTCTGGGATTCGGGGTTTTAAACGCATAGATACATTCAAATCTCGAGTTTGAACGATTTCAACGATTACAATTCACTTTATTACTTCGTACATGAGGAAATAACGAAAAATATAATAATACAGCACACAATGGGTATAGGTATTTTCTCATTGGGGAAGTTTTATTCCCTTCTTCTCTAAATAATTATTCATCAAATAATGAACATCGATCCAAATATGAAGTCTACAAAGAAAACTGGATATATACTTCAGAGTCAATCTAAACAAGATATCTTGTTTCCTTTCAAATGATTTTTGGCCTTTTTTTTATGTTTTTGAAGCAGCATTTCTTAGGGCTCACTATAAGGACAGTTACTGCATACAATTGACATTGTTAGCAAGGTGGTTGGAGACGGCATTTCACTGATCTGTGAATCTACTTTATACTGATTCAAATGTATCATGATTTAAGCTATGTGGATATTTAAGGTATTTCGAGGGAATTTATATATTTTAGTATTAACTATTTTTATTTTCCTCAAAAACTTGATTTTTCTTCTAATGGATATGAGGAATAAACATATTTTCAGACTCATTTAAACATGAATTTTCCTCGAAGATGTGCTTATTTGGTTAGTCATATTCTATGGGCAACAATAACAACAAAATTCAAGGTTGTTGCATATATTTCATCAAGTGGGAAAATTGTTTTCATGCAGTTTTATTTATATTAGAAAAAGATTTTTGAACAATGGACGGTGGTGATGGTGACTGAGGCTCTGTTTCTAATAAATAAGTTTCGTAAATAATACTTCATTCACCTGTTGAGAACAATTTTTATATTAGTATTTTGATGAAATTTTATTTTGCATTTTAATAAATTATGAGGTGTTAACTATGTATGTTCGTATTTTGGTGAATTATTATATAACAGTTAATATTTTTCGTTCTTTCTATTATTATATATTTCTAGTTTTAAAAAAATATCTTGACTTGACAAAGATTAAATTGCTTCGTAACCAAAGACTTTCTCCACAAAATATTTTGTATTTGAGTTAAAAATAGTTTGTCTTAGAAATTCATTGCTTCCGTTGCTTTGAACGCGCAATGCGATGCAATGAAACAATGTAAGCAATGATTAAATCTTAAAATTCATATTCTAATTAGGATTAAAGTTTAAGCCAAATGAATAAGCGACAATAACAGCAAACCATTTGTAAACTATGCGTAAATCTTAAATTCTGTGCTGGAATTAAGATTTAATTTTAAATTTTCGAGAAAATAAGAATGATATAAAGAAAACGATCCCCTGTTTTCTTACATTAGTTTACTCAATTTCATCCCCCATTATTTCTTTTTGAAGCCACGAGCTTTTTACCGATTCAACTATCTTATTGCCTAGTTTATAAGTTTTGTATCTTTTAGTTAGTCGTGCGAAAAATCCGTCCTTAATGTCTCGGATAGTTTTTATTATATAAAGGAATCCCGAATCTTGTTTTTTTTCCCCACCTAAAATGATTTTAATCAAGATGAGTGTTTGATTTTGAAATCTTTCAGATCCCCCCCCCCCCATCTGAATTCAGCAGTTAATGAATTTTTGTCCTTTTGTTTTTCAAAAAATTTGCCTATTTTTTTTTCGGTGAGAATTGGTGGGTTAGAAATTTGTTTGTAGGGCTACGAGAATAGCTATATAGGCATTAAAGCAACAATTTTAGAAAATGAAATAAAGGTTAAAATTAAGGTTAAAAGGTTAATAAAGAAATTTCATAGATTGAAAAAAAGTGTCAGGAAACTATTGCAACAACCTACTGCGAGAGAAGTTAGCATAGAAAAATAAGTGCCTCACCTATAGAACCACATGTATGGAATTGCATTGAAGACCGAAATCTAACCTATCAACCTTTAAACATTCTTGCTGTGAGCTTCCTGAGACAACGCCCACTACCAATCTTTAGCCAATCGGGTAAAATAAGGATTGCAGTAGTTTTTGATTGGCTTGCAGCGTCCAATGTGAAGTTCCAGACCATCGAAAAGCTGGAATGATCATCTAATTGTCATCTGCACTAAATACGCGCCTGAGACTACAAGCATCCATTTTCGCCAATCCATCAAATGCCCAGAAGTTTGGCGCCTTCTACCCAGCTGTTGCGTCTTACATGAAACTGAAAATCAGAACCAACTGAAATGATTCCATTCTATTTCTATCACCTTTCGTCCTCTGAATTAGATGAGTTCTTAAGTTTGGGGTTTCTTTCTTTTTTTTATATCGGGAATCAAGCTTAAAAACGTTTATTTCTTTAAATATTGCGATTAGAATATGCTTCGAATCACAAAGCTTCATTCCATAAAACAATCAATTTCATGAAATCCCTTGTATTCTGTAAAGGTTGATAGTAAAAATTAGCAGTAATTTAATTTTATATATATTCCTTTTAATGAAAAATTGCCAACAAGTTAAATGTTTTTCTTATTTTTTTAGGCATGAAGGTTTCAAATTTCTATTTATAAAATTTTCAGAGAAATGTCCTTTTGTTATTTATTTTTATTATAAATATCGTTTCGTTATTTATTTATTTAGATAGGTTTATTACAAATTTAAACGAAAGCATTTATTTTTCAAATGCAAATTTTTTCAGTACAAAAGTACTTCACATGCAGATATTTATCTGTCAGCGAATCAGTGCAATTCGAAATGAGTTTGCTTATCCCATTTATTATCGTTCGCTTTAATTGATTGAGAATGCCAACTTCGATTTCAGTATAAAGAAGGGTAGAGAAGTTTTAAGTTATTGAATATTTAAGATATATCAAAGAAGTATTGCATACAAAATAAGAAAATAAATTTATTTGCAAGCAAATGTGAGCTAGATTTTATCTTATGCTTCCATTCTAAGTGATGATAAGATATTAGAAAATGATGTTTAGATTTTGAGATGCTGAAAATTTATTCTTTATTTAATCGCAATACGGTCTAGGTGTAGAAGAATAGAAATGTAATTTTTCGAATGATCGAAATCCTTGTTGGAAATGTATTTACAAAACGTTTCAGAGATTGCAAATGAAGCGAGTTTTGTGTGTCTGAAGAGGAATGGAAAGGATAAGATAAAATAGAGAGGGTATGAAATAGTATTCTGATTTCTTCTCAAGTTTCCCTCATGTTAGCGTATGCATTATCAGCCCAAACTCTACAATCCAAAAATGACGGCGTTCAAATTACTTCAACATGATCACTGGAATCTACAGAACATTAATTAACTCTGGTATAATCAGTACAGCAACAATAATCAGATCCTACGCGACATTTAGAGTTTTACGTTCGGGTCATTTCTCAGGTGGAAACAAATCCTTCTTTCATGAGAAATGTAATTTGAGGCGATGAATGTCACTGTAATAGAGATGGAAGCACAAATCATCTAAACGATATCACTAATACGCGCAATAAAATTCTATTTTTCGTAAGAAGAATTCCTAATCAGTAGCAATTTTCTCTAAACATATCTTGAAGTATTTTCGGAAACCTTTTGGCTGGTAGAATTTTTTAGAGGAACTCGACTTCTCTTTAGAAGTAATAGGTACTAATTTTGAACAAATTTTCTTAATAGTCTAATTAGTGTATTATTTAACCAGTTTTTAAAATTTAATAACAGTTGATAAATTTATTGTTTTCTTATTCCATTTTCTTAATAGCCTATTATAATTTTTGTATTATCCCTGAAATTTGTATCGAAAGATTCGTTCAACACTAGTCAGAGGTAGAAAAAGTTATCTAAATCAGTAAATTTGCCTTTTAAGGGGACTCGATGCCTTGAAAATTTTGGTAAAATCAATAAAAATATCGATTTTCTAATTTTTAGCGAATAATGATCCTTAAACCTGTGGATTATTAATCTGAAAATTTCAAAACAATCCGACAGGTAATTAGCGAGATATGGAGTTATTTTGTCTAACGCGTTATCAGGTGTTCCCAATTCCCACTTCCTGTGTTTACATAAAACATAATTCATGTGCGAGTAGCCAACTTTTAAATTTTTTCCATGAAATAAAAAAGTAAAAAAGTTGTTTGAAACTGTAATGGTTAAATCCGTGTTTGTTTATGGTTTTACTGCTTTCGTCTTTCTTTTTGATTGAATTTGCCCATGGTTATTATAATCATTTTGGAAACAAAACTGTATTTTTCTAGACTACAGAATTTATTTATTGCTTACCTGCTTTTTAATTCATTTCGGAAATGCCTCTCAATAAAAAGAAATGCCATTCTCTTGAATAACAAGGGGTGGAAAGGGAACGAATCAAAATCGCTCCATGTAGCTGTGATTGAATCAAATTTACTAAATGAAACCTATTCAAATTCACAATTGTAAGATTTCTCAATGAAACAGAAACTACATGATAAAACTGATATTTGTTGGGAAGAAAACAAATATATTTTTGTTTCAACAGAACAAATTTCAAAATTGTTTTGCAATGTAGTTTCTCCAGACTGCCTTTAAAAAAGCTGTGAATTTGAAGCTGGGTGCTAAATCTGGTTTTTCATATGAACTGAAAGTTATATGGAACTATTGCTGTGAAAAAAATCAACTCAACTTCCTCTTCAAATTATGCTGATAATAAATTGAATGGTAATTTAAATAGAATCAGTAAATCTTATAAGTGTTTTACACATTAAAAGTATATTATATTATATATTGCATAGAATAATTATCCACTGTATTGCCTTGCTATACAAATATTTGTACACTCTTATTTTTTGGCCATTTTCAGATATGTCAATTAATGTTTTGATTGCTTCATCTATATACTTGAGATCAACACAAGGCTTTCATAGAATTATGTTTGAATGATAATATATTATTTAAAACATTTTGTATTTATATAAACTATTTCATAATGAAAATTTTTGTTCTTATGTTTTTGAAACAGTTTTTCGTCGCATGCATTGTCTAGAAAATTTACCTACTTCAAAATGGCTAATTTTAGTTGAATTTCAATAAAATGGTCTAGAATTTTTGCTGTGTATTATTAGATATTTGATAAACAGAACTGCATATCATTTAAAAAATATATTGTGTAAAAGAAGTGAACATATTGTAATTTTTTTCTCAATTTTTCTAATAATCCTTATTTAAAATAATGGTCATTAATGTATATGATAACAATGTATAATAATAAAATTGGCATCTTATCACTTAGAAATGCCATATTATTGCTCTGAGAAAAAACTAACTTGATCTTCTTATTTTTATTATAATTTTATTGTGATGAAAACTTTAAAGCTATTTTTCTCAGTTTGCTTTTTTTTTTTTTTTTTCAAAAATTTTTTTTGTACAAATTTTAAAAGTCAATAACATTTTATTGTAATTCCATGAAATGTTTTCTGCTCACTCTTAAATGTATGCTTGATAAAATTAGGGATGGATTTGTTAAAATTTTGATCAGATTTTTTTCTAAAAATGTTCAAAGGGAAAAAAATCTGATTTTTTCCAAAAAAATTCACAAAATTTTGTGGAATATTTTTTTCTCGCAAACTAATACAGATATCAAAAATCCGATCCCTAATTTTGTTATATACATTGTGAGTTTCCTTTAAAAATAATTTGGATAAAATATTTTGAAAATTGTACAAAAAGAAGAATTTTTTTAAAAAAGCTTAATTTTTAAAAAAAATTAAAATATTTAAATTTGTAACTTTTGAATCTGAAAAATATTTTATAAATTTAATTTTCTGCACAATTCACATCCATCTATTACAAAATTTGAAAACTTTATTGTGGAAAAAAAATTGGGGGGTATCTAGTTCCCTTAATATCACAGCAAATTTCAGAGTTAAAAGCAATGTAAGATTATAGATGAACGTAAGAAAAAACATTTTACTGATTGATACTTTTTTATTATGAGAGCATATAAAAATTCAATTTTTGTAACTTTTTTTAATATTACTTTCTGTAGAAATTACTTTTAACATAAATTCCTACAACATTTAATAAAACTTTGCGACTGGAAGTATATGCTTAATCGCATTGCTTAAGGAAATACGAGATTATTCCACTTTTTTCGGACACCGTTATTGTATCAGTTGTTTCTGCAAACTCCATTCTTTTCTGGCAAAATAATCTGAGTCATATCACAGTTGATGTGTAAAAGGTTACCGAGTAAGCATAAGGATACTCATATATATTTTTTTAAATTCACTTTGTTTAAAGGCTTGACTTTTCAATGAAATATTTATTTCTGATGAATGCTATATTTCGACTGGAATGTTATCTTTTAACCTGGTTACAGGTATTGATTTCGTCTTACGAAATTGATTTCATTGTTTTCTTCTTTTTTTTGAATTCAAACATATAAAAAACCGTTAGGATTTTAAAAAAATTACATCCGTCTTTGTCATTATTTCATTCGTACATAAGCGCACCTATCAATTTTCTTCTTTGTGGTCCGATTCAAAATTATATTTGAATATCAGTAAAATGTTTATGTAATATATAAATAACACAATGCAATAACATTTTCAATAATGGTATTTATTCACTACATTCTGTGTCAAATTTATAAGTATTAGCACATTTGAATTCGATTAATAATTAATTAAATAATATTAGTAACATCAGAAATTCGTAATACATTTTTTAAAATATTATGAGCTCTTGAAATCATTTTTTCCTCTCAAATTGAGGGTTGCGCGACCTGTATGAAATCAATTATATTTTTAAAAGTATACAGCCATAGAGAGCATATTAATGCACCGATTTCAAAATTAAGTAAGTAAATGATGATTCAATATAGATTTTTATCATTACAAAAAGGAAAGAAATCAAGTTAAATAAAAATATTTAATAAATATTTCACAAAACAGTCAACATTTTTTTTATTTAAATATGATATCTTTGACTCTCACCCTTTTCAAATTTATTATCATCAGCTTGGAATCGAAATCTGATATTAATCTCAGTAGATAAGGTACGAAAATATTTAAATAGCGTATCCGAGAACACAAAGTATCAGAACTCCACCACATCAAGATATGGATAGAAGAATCGATTGCTACATTTCCTCTTTACAAACGCATTTGTTAAATAAATATATTTAGAAGAAACATTGTTAGATTATTTAAATAATGCATTTTATTTAGATCATCTAAAAGAAGTGCATTACGCTTTTAAAAATATGAGTTATTTAAATAAAGAATCTTAGGTTTCGTAGTTGTGGTCATCTTCCACTGAAATGCTTCTCTTCTGATGATGAACTCGAAGATTATTTACCACTTCCTTTGCCAAGATAATTCGTTGTTTGCTTAGCAGCATAGTTTTCAAACTGAACAGTATTGTGAATATTCCTTTTTCGCGAATAATTCCTTTATTGTTTTCCAGTTTTCATAATAAATAGATAGGATTGTGTGGTTAATGAACTCGATTATGGTAATTTTTTTAACATAAGAATGTTAATGAATATTACTAATTTCTTGAATTACTTACTTTCATTCCTGTCACTTTTTGTCTAGTTTGTTTTATTAAAAAAAAGACACTTCAGATTGCGTAATGGTTAATACACCCCCCAACCCTCGCGTTTAATTCTCAGTCAAATATATTCATTCTTTTAGGATCAAGAAAAGTGTAAAATGAGTATGCTACCTGACGAAGATTCCTTCGTTGGTTTTCAGAATGTGGTCCAGTCTTTCAGACCAAGTTTCAGTTTTTAAACTAGATTTGTTGAGAAACGACAACATAATATAAGCAATATAAAATTACTTTTATTTGATACCTTATGCTTCCATCAATTTTGGTACCAGGCTTTCCCCTAAAAACTTTTCACTTAAACCATTACATTATCAACCCTTCTATGAACTATTGTATCCTGGACAGGCAAAGCCGATAAAAGTTTATTAGATATCAAACAACTATAAGTGCTTAACTGGATACGGACCACCCACTCACAATATGCGTGTTACATAATTTATTATCTCCCATCAATCAGTTCTTTTTATAATTATATTTGATGTTTTCTCTTAACAGTAAAAAGAAGTTTTTCAGAATAAGCGAAAAGTTAAGCACCTACAAAAGGGCCCACATTTTAGAGAACAAGCCAAGTTCCCTGCACTCACATAATACTTATCGTCGTAAGTATTATGTATCTTTGAGTACATTGTGAAGCGGTAGATAATTCATGCATCAGTTAATCTAGGGAAAGTTGTTTGGATGTAGTAACTGATTTGATTGTCATTTCGAATGTTTCATTTTGTTTCAGAGTTTTTAATTTTTTCAACTTATTTCTGTGATGGATAGCATGCTGCCTGATCATATCTGAATTCGCAAGAAAGACACCTTTAAGCAAGATTTGATGGCTTCAGAAATCGATCACAAAAAGCCGTTTTGGCGCATCAAAGTTAGATTTTAGCGTACTTTTCTTTGTCAAATCACAAATCGGTAATGTCGAGCCTCATTCAATGTAAAATATTTTTAATGATGTATAAAATACTCTCTGGGTGGCAACAACAATATTTTTGATGTAGTACAAAATCTCAACTACGAGTCTGTAGTAATTTAGCCATTTCCATTGCTTTCATTTTACTTATATCAAGCGGTAGTGAGTAAATAATAGAAATTCTCATAGAATATTTCCTTTTTCAATATTTCTGTATTAAGACGAGTAAACCCTTTGGAAAACCTTTTTTTTTTAACGAATATATGTATTGCTACAGAAAATTTGTCCGGTGGATCTACAGTGGCGAAAAGGTGAGCACGTTCAGTAACGGATAAAAACATTTTTTCTACTCAAAAAAACGCAAAATGCAATTGACCATATACAAACCGAAATCTATAACATACATGCAGCAAATCGTTACTAAACAACCGCTCTAATAAAAAGTGTTTAGAGAGAACTCACTGGAGATCAGACTTTCTCTTAATCTCGCTTTTTATAGATAAAAATTACAAAAGCCATTTTCTTGCTTTTATATTTTCAGAAAATATCGCAGTTCGTGTTTATTTAATTTCTTATAGATACATGCTAAAAATTACGCTTTCCTTGGTTTAGCTTGCAGTGAGAGTAATTTTTTTTAAATTTTTTTATATGAGCTTTTGTCATCCTGATGGCAACATGCTGATAAAAGCTATTTTTTTTCTGGTAAGTATAAAGTGTTTTTTAAGTTTTTAATTCTATATTGTGTAGCAAATAAATTGCAAAACATTCCCTGCAATAATACTTAAAATCTCTTTGAAAAATTAAAAATAATTATATTGCAAAATAATAGATATCATTGAAACGATTTTTAGAATTTTAAGATGATTTAAAAATCCTTTTTGTACTGTAATTGTTTCAGAAGTTACGGCAGGAAAACGGCAAAATTTTGCTATATTTATAATTAATTAAATTCTAATACAAATTTTAAAAAATCGCAAACGGAAAAGATTTAAAAGATGGAGGAAGTTATTGAATTTAAACTCCCGTAGAAAAAAAAATAGAATGTATTCGTCTACCTCTTTGCAGAGCAAACTGCCTTAAAATTGTTCGCATAGTCGTGTGTGTGTGTGTGTGTGTGTGTGTGTGTGTGTGTGGATTTAGATGATTTTTGTTTCTGCGACTGATATGAATATTATTACACTCAGTCATTTAAATCCGAATACCGGGAATTTTTGCTCAATATGTTTTTGAATTATTTAATCCAAATGCGTCAATTCTGTCAATAATGCGTCAACATCGGGGTTTCGACTCTGAACACCACCATCTTGACGTCAGAAGCACGTTCTCTATAGTGTGGCGTTCATCACGTGAATGCATCTGGCGCCAAATGAATTTAAACTAACAATCCCGGTAACCAGTTGTAATCCGATACTCTTGAACCATTTCTGATTTCGCTCTTTATCTTTCCGCCTTTTCAGTCATTTTTCTTCAAGGGCAGACATGACTCATTGTCATTCCATTCCCTGCAATATTATTTAAACACTGAGTTCTTTAGATAGCTCATGCTCATCAACCATAAATTTGCAAAAGACCATTTCTATAAATTTCTACCTGAAACCAATATACTAACTGAATAACTATCAATGATCATAATATAATAATAACTATGAATAACTATCAATAACTGAAGCTAATGATAGTAAGAACCTACATGTTTTAATTAAATGTAGCTATCCTTGTTTCGCAGCAATAGGAATTAAAATAAACATTTTTTACCAGATAATTGAATATTAATAAACAATGACATAATTATAAAAATCGGAATTTTGTAATTTTTACTTCAGGATGACGTCACGTGCAAGGACACATGGCGTAACAGAAATCCGCCGTAGAATATATGAATATCCTTATTCATGTCAAAAATCTAAAAACACTTTCTTCTAGCCCTTGATCTGGGAAAGGTTCTCCAATCTAATTGGTTAGATCTGTTGCAGATACACTATCAGTTGTTGTTGGATATTAATGACAATAATTTTTTCTGGTCTCACTCATTTGTAATATTATTAGGTTTTTACCATGTGTTTTCTGTGAAGAGTGAGTTTCATAAAATAATTCTGTTTATTTTTGTAACAATTTTAAGCCAAATCATTAAAGTTCGTTCACAATTTAAGAATTTAAGTAGTGGGAGTGTGATAAGGAATACACAGAACTATTAACTCAGACAGATTCTAAGTAAGTATTACGATGAATCATTGATGTAAAATGTTGAAATCTGTTACAATTCTTAAATATAGTGAATTCATTGATGGACGCTGTACGTATGCTGTATATGTCACAAATAAATATACAGTCTTGATCATGTAGTTGAGCGTGCTCAATATATCCTATAGTGCTTGCGTTCACTACACGATTTCTCTCTTCTCCCTAATTTTGATATATATGATGGTCATTCATCATTCATAATTAAATAAAACTGCATATCAGTAGATTTAAAGAAGTGCAGGCTATGACCTTTATGTAATATTTAAAGTTTTCTCTATATTTAAGAGAAGTTTTCTCTATATTTAGAAGAAAGTTTTCTCTAACATTTAAAGAGAAGTTTTTTTTATGTAATATTTAAAATTTCAAAAATCAGATGTTTCAAAGCAAAGGAGTGAATTTTATCCGTATATATTTTAAATTTATATAAAAAAAATGTTAGACTTAACTTAAATATGAATTTAACCAATTATATACCCCATTTAATGACATAAAAATAAATAAAGATAAACATGATCTTATCATTAGTTATAAAGAAAATGGTTGTTTCATAACCTGTGATATGTTTAATATTTCAGTGATTTGCGGGCGAAAAATTTAAGGAGACTTTTGTAAATGCAGTCCATTGATCTGTCTTACTGTCAATAGGGTAAAATTCAGATTTTTGTAAGTTATTTTCAAGGATGGATATTCTCTAGCCCTTAATAATTGGATAACAGTGAATCCTTGGATAGCTTTTGCGGGCTTTGGTGGCAAAGCAGGACTCAAAATTCACAGAAATGATAATCATTAACTTGTGCTTCGACAAATGAATTCTTGTAATCTCCGACAAACAACATTTTGCGAAATGAAAGTAATACCATTGAAGAAATTATTTGAGCAAAACTAAAATAATGTCATATTTATAAATTCTTAGTTGTTGCATTATTGTTGTTCATGGCAATTTGAATTCGGCAACAGCTCTGAAAATCCTTCCTAATATATATTTGCATCTTAAAAGAAAACAAAACTTAATTATCGTGTTAACATGTATGATTGTTTAGGATAACGTATTGGAAAGGATTAAGGGAAGTGAATTCTTTCAGTAAGAAGAAAATCATTTTTATTCACACACCTTCACAGTTTTGAATTCTCTATTTATCCGTATTAGCTTTCAGATTCATGTATGCTGCCTTCAGGCATCGTCCTAACTCAAAAGACTCAAAAAATAAATTATCTCTGCCTTTCCAGAACCCTGAAGGCGGCCTCCAATCCCATCCTCTATTCCGGGCCTTTGAATGCATCTTCTATTTACTAATCCATCTCGGTATCGTATTTCCTTCTCGATCTTCAACTTCATAATGGGCTGGGAGATCTCCCGTCGGACGGAAAGGGAGGAAAAAATAATCTCTAACTCATCGCGTCAGGAAATGGAAGGCACCTTCATGGATGCAATAATCCTTTTAGGACTGATCGATAGAGGCCCGGGGCTAAAGAAGGACTAATTAGTTTTAATTTACGCTCTTCTAGAGAGGTTCTCGAATTTCTTGCTGACTCTTTCAGTCCGTTGGCGAGCCCGGGGACATGTCTGATTACATAAGTGTCTTGCATATGAAACGGGTAATCAGATGAGTAAATGGGGATCGTTTTGTTGACTCACATAATGGAAGCCTCCGCCTTCGTTTACGGAAAGCCAAAAAGAAAATAACATCGTCAAGCGATGAGTTTGAACTTTTTATTTGCAGGTTAAATTGCGCTTACAATTTTCCATATAAGTTTTGAACAAAATGTTTGTAAAATTTGATGTGCATTACAAAAATATTGATGAATAATCGAGAATGATGCTGTTTAGGAAATTAAAACTGCTCATTGCTATGATTAGTGTATGACGAAACCATTCACATCTTTCTTATTTAACTTTACTGTTGCTATTGATACGTTAATAGCTAAGCAAATTTTAATGTAATCTGGACAGAAGAATGAAATGAAATGAACGCAACATACCAAATGAATTTTAAAGAATATTATACTTATCTAAAAATGCAGGAATCAATTGAAATTGCGCCACATTTGGTATTAGAAAAAGAGCACAAGTACGTTAGGAAAAAATAGGGAGGAATTCTTGCAGCGTCAGGATGTAGAAGAGCAGTTGCGAAAAAAAAAATTCAGAAATTATGAATTGTTTGTGTTGTGTTCCAGCACTTTTCCTTTCCGATAGCGAATTGCAATGCGTGCTTGTTATGGCAATGTTTGTAAGAATCAACGTCGGGAAAAGTTTTTTCAGGTTCGAGACCCGGAAGTTTTCTATTTAAAGTGAATGAGACGTTCTGATTCAATGCTTCACATCAGCACTATTTTTAAATTTTTTATAAGAATATTAATTTTTCAAATTCTGATCTAAATATGCCAAGACTATTTGCGCAATTGATCACATGCTATACCTCTACTCTCCCCTATCCCAGTATGATTAATGTTTAACAGTTTTGCACAACTAATTACAACTTATCATCAAAAATTGCCATAGCCAAAAATCATTCGAACTAATATCCAATGAGCGCAGTAGCTACGTTGTACGAAATATCTGATTATATTCTTCGCCCTTCTCGAAATTGCAGATATGCATTAGGTAGTGACATTGCTAATTTTATCATTTAATTTTAATTTGAAACTTCACAAATAAAATATCTCAGAAGATATCACATTCAAAAGGTTAAGTTTATACGAAGAAGAAGAACAAATCTGGTGAACTCGCATTAGACAAATGGAATTTATGGAATGAAAACTTATTGAAAAGAGAGACATCTATGATGGCTATGAAAGATTTGAACGACAGTTATTACTGCAGCTTTCGTGGAAACTGAGCATAGAGTCCTAACTGCCATCACAGACCCTTGTTCAACTTCACAACGTATTGGAGATTTCTCGGTCTACTCAATATGCTCTCTGCGCCCATCAAAGAATCGAGAACTAGCATTCTCATATGGCAACTTCTCATCCCCTTACAGGCCCCTCCCCGGTTCCTGTAATGATGTGATATTAAATATGGATTATTCAGTCTCGCTGAAAATGATGCGAGATTAAATAATTCAAAATATAAATAGTAAAGGCTTCGTTAAACACTGGATTAACTAAACAGTCGTATACGCGATCAAGGATGGAATTTTTCCTCGAAGAGTTTTGTATGTTGTTTTGTTAGATTTATTTTTCGCTTGAGAGCTGTACAAGAGCTACTCTGAAATAACCTTGTTTACAGCTAAAGACTCCCAATTTAGAATTTCCTTCTTTAACTGTTATTATCACATCAACTTCGAGATTCTTTCAAACGTGCATCTAAATCCTCAAAACCACGGGTCTCTGATATATTCGGACTTCTTCATTTGCACCCCGAATTCGAACATCTATTTTATATTTTTGTACCATTTATACAAAGCTCTTAAAAACACCTTTTAATATTTCACTGTTTTTTAAATAACTGCCGTTAATAATCATCGCGTCTCCTTTAAGTAGAACTCACGGCCTGAGTGCATCGAGAAAGTAAATAGCAACCCATTATTTAAGCACTCAGAGATCGACGTAAAAGCCTTTCATCCAAAGAAAGAAATTCTTCAAACCCGTCAGTGTCGCGTTTGTACAAACACCATGAAGACAGCAAGGAAGCTAATTTGCAGAAGATGGCCAAGAGACGCAGGAATGGCTCTTCTGTTCCCAAGAGCTACTTGCTGAGCAGATGGTCCTGATACAATCCAACACTTGGCCAGCGACATTCCCTCTCGCAGAGGCCTTCAGTCGCCTGACTTTTTTTGTTGTTATCGGCGTTCCTTTATTTTTTCTTTATATCGACCACTTTGCCACAATTGTTTTCCCCTCTTGATATCTCTCCCGTCTCGTCATTCTTGATAACGTCGCTGCAAAGCCACCACTAAGTGTCAGGAATTGACATTCGGCCCTTGGAGTTAGACTGGAAGATCCGAACAGGAAAAATGAGAACACTTTAAAAAAAAAGTGAGCCAAAAATATTGACTTCTTAATTGTTTAACGAAAAACAAAATTTATAAAACTTAAATTAGAAATCAAACAGCTTTAACCCGGAAAAATTTGAAGCTTAAAGAAATAAATGAATGCAATATGTTCAGAATATTTAAGGTGACAGGCATTTTTTTTCTATTAGGCATTTTTGCGAATTTTTCACATTGAATTATAAATTTTTTAGGTATATGTACTAAATATAAATACGTCATATTTCTTGTTTTAAAAAGAACTTTGCCCAATTAAACGTGTGTAATTATTTTTAAAAATTTTTAATTTTTCAAGCGATTTAATTTTTAATTTTTTTCCTATTATTTTTTCCATATTACTCAATATAAATTTATTAAGAATAAAACTGTGATTGCTTTTGTAATTCCAATTAAATACTAATATTTTAGAAATATTTCTATCCACACTTACTGAATTTCATAGGAATGAAAATGTGTTTCGAAACTAAAATTGACTTTTAACCATCTAAAAAAAACTTGATATAGAAAATGCATACCTTATTTTCTTTTGATGTTTAGTGGAGATCCTTATCATCAATTTTATGTAATTTCATTTAAAATTAAGACTCGTGGAACGTTTCAAAGATATTTAAGTCTAATTACAATCTCATTTTGTGGAAAGTAATTAAAATGTGATTTTTTTTAAAATTTTGGATTTTGAAATATTTATTTTATTGAACAATGTATCTTATAACACTATTTTAGTTGAATATGAACATATATTCTTTTGAGGAAAAGATAAAAGTATAATTTCATGTTTCTGTCGTTTTTTGCTTATTTCAAGGCCCCTTCATTCGCTACTGCAAACCAATTTTAATGAAGAAATTTGTCTCATCCGTGTTCAGTTAGAAATTTAAAAAAAAGGAATAAAAAGTCCAGACATATATTTTGATTTATAATTCGTTCGTTGAAACAAATTAGGTTCTGTTTTATATATTTCGTTTAAATAAATTATTTTAATAGAAATATATTTATTAATTTTTATAGAAGAATTTATATCTTAAAAATTAACAGAAAGAGATATTTCTATTTACTTTGTTCATAAAAGCATATTTAAATAACAGAAAATGTTGAAATGGATTTCTTTTACCCTAAAACAATGTTTCATTTCGTTATTTTATTTCTTAATTATATTATAGATTTTTTAATTAAATTTTTTCGGGAGGAGAGAGAATAAAGTGCTATCAAGAGAAAAACAAAACAGTTAATATGATCTGGTCTTGATAATGAACTGAGAAAGTAACAAATTCTTCTCTCCGAGCGCGAATATCGTTGTTCGCTGTTTTCAGAAACAGCCAAAAACAGCGATTTCTTTGAGCCCAAATCAGGTTCAGACTATATGTATATCAACAAAGTATAAATAAATGATCAGTTACAAAAAAATGACATAGAAAGATAATTAGGAAAACTTAAGATAAAAATAAGTAAAAAATGCCTGTAAATCGAAATCATAATTTCCAAGACAAGCTTCGGAAATTTTAATTGCATCGAGAAAGACCGAAGTGGGGATCATGACTAGAAAAAAGGTGCTATACAGAGAGTGGCGAAACTTCCCGAAATTTTCTCGTATACTTTTTATAAAGGTATTATTCCCCTTCCGCCCCCACCCCCGCATAAAATTAAGGGAAAGGCCATGAATTCTTCGTGTGCTCAAATTTTTATTTTCAGAGTCCAACACATGAGAAGTGTGTGCTTTGTAGAATTTGGTAAGAAATCACTGGCTCTTGTTTATTACAAGGCACTGGCGAAAAATAGTTAAAAACATTGATCCTTTGTTTTTGTCTAGCGTTTTTATTGAATCTCGTGTGCGATCTTTTTTCCGATTTATCGCCAGCATGCGTTTAGCATGCTTCACAAGTATGAGAAAGTCGAATGTGTCTTTTGAGTGCCTCTACCAAACAAATTTAAACTAGAATCTGATATAGATCTACAACTACAGTTCAACTGGTTTCCATATCAAATTTCATTTATTTAAGGCATTAATGTTATTGAATGATCGCGTTCACATGGGTGCGAGACTGACAGATGGTCAGTTCTTTCAGGAATTTGCTTCTAAATTTAATACTAATCTGCATTTCTATACCAAACATGTATACGACATTTCACCTATCTAGTTTTTTGCGTTTTGTAGTTACATTCATTGTACTCAAACATGCAAATTTCTCTGGATGAATTTTGATCAGAATTTGGCATATATTTACAAATTTAATGTAAAGACCATGCATCAGTTCCATCTCAAAACGTTAAAGCGAGTTCGCAAACAGACAAGCATAATCCCAGAAGTTAGTTTTCCGGATCGGAAATTTGAAGATTTGCCAAGATTTGGAATTCAAATTTTTTGATGATTATAATATTTGCTCTTTGCGTACTTCGTGTAGGAGAAGGTAAAATGTAAAAAGAAAGAAAGAAAGAAAAAAAAATGCTACTCGAGATACTGTTTGAGGATCCTCAACTTTTCTTTTACTTTTTCCTATATTCTTTGCGCTGACATTGTTTAGAATGCAAAGCATTGTATTGATTTTTATTGATATTTCCATTCATTACATTCGATTATCCCGAGCAACTGAAAGACAATCGTGATCCATATTGCTTCTGCATGTAACAAAGTATGAGGTTTCATCGATATCCTCTTATTCTTTGCGAAATGAAATTTTTAGAATTCATTTTTTCTCTTTCAGAATATTGCTTAAAACGAAATCTAATTCTTGGTTTTTCCTATCTTATAGTGTTAAAAAATACTTATTCTAAAATATTTTAAGAGGTCTTTTTTTAACATCGAGTTTAGAATTTTAATAAATCTGATTTTATTTCCAAATATTTTCTTAGATTCTTTTTTTCGCTGAGTAGTTATTCCCTTTTACTTATTTAATTCTTTAAAATAACCTGTCTGAATGAAATTTTTGCTTTTACTCTGTTTTTTGAAAATCGTTTTTATTTAAATTATGATAATTTTAATTTCATTGAGAGATTGATTTTTTTTTACTTGTTTCAAAATTGGCTCCATCTATATTTGCCATTCGCCAAATAATTATGAAAATAAATGAAATAAGCCAGAATACTTCATTTTGGCTTCAAAATATTTGATGACCTGCAAAGACGAAGTTTTTCTAATGAAAAATCAATAAAAATTCAGAAGAATACATTAAAAAAATGGAAATTTTTCGAAACTAAAACACATACAATTAATGATAGATAATCACGAATAACTTTTCACATACAGTCCTAGTAGTTTAAGTAAACTTCTCGATTTCTAAGAGGAAAAAAAAGTATTATTTTAACTGTATTCACATATTAAAAATAATAAAAGATTCTATCGTATTATTTTTATTACTACAATAATATTTTTCATTGTATAGAAGGAAATTTCCATTATTTAAATCATTTCATTTCTACTTGAGCAAGAAAAAAATTTATTTCTCTCTGTCTATGATAATTTGAGAAAATGAGTTTAAGTTGTTAACTATCAGAGAGTGAAAATATTTATCCCACATGAGAATAATCATTCTGATATGCAAATGATTTGGTGTTGCGGTAATGATTTGGTTTTGGTGCACAAATGATTTGGGTAAGATGAGTGTTGCAGAGAAACATACAGAGGTAAATTCTGAAGGATTTCCAAAGAATAAATAACTGTTTAAAATACTCTACATAAATGCATTTAGTCCATATCGGTAACCCTAACAAGATGTGTTCTGTACAAGCAAGCGGATCAAGTCACAGGTGCTGTTGCTTTGCGCTTAGAATGTATTTCTTCTCGCAGACAGCGGATGCACAAGGATTGCGTCCGCAGCTGTGCTGTATTACATACCATGCTACACCCTGTCAAGTTACTGTCATTGGTTTCTGGAAGCGGGCGGCGGGACCTGCGCTCAGTTACTCGATACGTCTCGTATTCATGAAAGTGACATCCATTCAGTGGCACCGGAGGAATTATGTTTCGCTATTTGCTTGGATTCCTCAAGAAAATAATATCTCTCTATATGAAAACAAGATATTTCTTTTGGGTCTGTAGCTGTTTTCCTAATAGCTTTCAAATATTTTCTTAAATATAATATTTTAATGTAATAAAATTTTTAATAACTTTTACAGACAGTAGGTAAATTTAATAAAATTTATTGTAAAAAGAAGTTTAAGTTTCATTAAAAAAATATTTCGTGTGGATCATGGACGATAGTTTTATTTTTTCATTCCCATGTTATACCACTGAACATTTTTTAATGTTATTTTCTACATCTTTGCAAATGATCCAATTTTAAATAAGTTTTAAATTTTGGTTGATTGGTAAAACGAACCCATCTTTTATTCATATTCATTAGGTTTACTTTTTTTCGTTATGTAAACGAAAAACAAACTTATTTTCTGTAGGAGTTACATTCGTTAAATTTTGAAGCTACTTATTAATTATTTAAGAATATATCTTTTTTTTAATATGGCAAAATGACGAAGTCCAATCTTGTAGTTATCATGTCATACCGACACGTAAATATTTAATTAAAAGCAGATTAACCACTGTAGCAAATTTCTGTAGATTTCGGAGTGAGCTGCCTGACCTGCTCTCTTCAAATATTTCATATGGAGTCAATGGCAAGCGTATAATTACCCAGCACAGGCGATGATTCGTCAGCGGCCGTGAACCTTTTAGCAAACAACAGCACCGTGAGTTTTTCCGTTAAGGTAGTGAGATGCTGCTTATATATGCAGCAACTTCTCAATTCCATGATTAAGGTACCCCCGATTGGATACAAAACAATTTTGGAGTATCCCAGGAGACTATACAAAAGAAAAAACAATCGCCTTTCGATTGCACTTGTTCTTTTTCCGCAATGGCAATAAATCTAGTCATCATGCAACTGCCGATGACCGGAACAAGGAAACAAAGCTTTTAGCAGGCAGATGGAATCTTTTAGATAGCTTCTCCTTAGGTACAAAAAATCCTAGAGAAATCCTATACAAAAAAGTGACATATAGGGAAAATGAAATCTGATTGTTCAATGAGTGTAACACCCTCTAAAAAAACAGTCATTTAAGAAGAGGATGCAATCAAACGTATTTAACAATCAACCAGTCAAAACAATGAGCAGAGGTTAATAGGAAATCAAAAGGTCGATTTAAAAAAGGAATATTCTGAATTCGAATTTTGTAATACAGACTGCTTCGGCTACAGTAAAATTAAAAATTAGATCCAATGATTTCATACTGATGTAATGCAAAATATTTGGTTCTGCAATGGTGGCACAGATAGCGTCTAAGTTAAAAATTCTTTATTTTAATTAACCACATGGCAGTTCCAAAGTATCATTCTAGTAAATGAAAATTATGTTTTTAAAATATCGCTTAGATGATTTTAATGAGAATTTTAATGCAATTCATTTAAATAAGCTAGCAAAAAAAAACAGAAAATTTTTTGTTCTTTATTTTAAAATATTGTCTCTATGTTTTGTTTTTTCCCCTCTTACATATATTTTGCCTTTCTTTGATTTTAAATCAAATTATGAAAATTTCATCGTGGCAGATAACATTCAATTCCGTTAAGATAAATTATTTTTTGAACCTTTCAAGTTCTTTATACGCTAGAATATATAAGCTTTTAAGAGATTAAACTGAATGTAGACGAACGAGTCATTATTATTTCCAAGAAAATCGATTTAATTAAAAAAGAAGCCATAAACAAATTGTATTTTGAAGCCGTGTTCTTAAATTAATCTGCATAGAAAGAAGAGACAAACTGCATTAGCGATAAATTAGGTAACAAACTCGTCTGAATAAATTTTAAGGCATCTCATTCTTTCCGCTCTAAATGTGATTATTTTTTGAACAAGAGTCTCATTCAATGCTGTTCCCAGCAGTGAGATTCCCAAGAAAAGGGTTTCCGAAGGTGGAAAACATGATTCGAATATAACGTCACAGATTTTAAAATTCTTTCATAACTAGTGATCGGCAATTTACTTTCACTGAAAAGTGATAAAACAAGTGTTATCCCTTTGGTTTTCTGTTGCTGCCATCACAATATCACTGTACCTTCATTATGTGTGTTTTATCAATTTCAATTTTTAACACCTTGTTAAAAATTCGCGTGTTTACTTTGTTGATGAGTGAGGTGTTTGCTTTCAACCTGTGTGCACAGATCCA
This sequence comes from Argiope aurantia, assembly GCA_026543865.1. NCBI lineage: Eukaryota > Metazoa > Arthropoda > Arachnida > Araneae > Araneidae > Argiope > Argiope aurantia. Next base: position 124,509 of record JAPMOR010009991.1, on the reverse strand, counting down.
TTAGCATATAGATTACCCGGGCAGCACTTATTGTGTTTACCTTTTTAATGATAACAAATTTGCCGCATTCTCATTAAACAAATTATGCATTGGACAAAAGAGGAATTAATCCGTTTCATGAACAAATCACTCAAGCATAGAAGAATCTTCGTGAATATTTGGAAGCTGAAAGCCGAAAAGTAATTTTAAAATATTTTCCATCAAAAAATCTTATTCATTTTAAGTAGGCGCTAACAAATTAATTCCTTTGTTTTCAATCGGATGTAAAACCGAACTTCAGTACAAGAGTTTTCAAATGCAAATATTGAGGAATATATTTTCAATTAATCAATTCATAAATATTCCATCGTGATGAATAGAAGGCGTGCTGAAAAATTAAAGCTTTATGAAAATTTTTGTGGCTTTCAATACATTTGAAAGTAACACAAGTAAGAAGCTTGTAAGCGAAATGCTGTTTCATTTCTGAAGCATGATTTCATTGCTGATTCTTTAAAATATTATTATTTTTAAATTCCATTTGCATTTGTTTTTCACAAAAGAACAACCAGAAGAGAAAGCTGAGCTTTGAAATTATTAAAGGAAAATACTAGTTAATTGATTTTTCCTATAAATTATTCAGAATCTTTTCTGAATTAAAACGACTACAGACTATTTCATTCATGTATAATGGAAATCTCTGTGAAATAAGAGTTCTGTCATTATGATGATTAAAACTGAAATTAAAAAAATATTTTTATTGTATCTGCCATCTTTCATTTTCTCTCATAAAAGGCGAAATTTAAAAAATTATTCTGGAAATGGAAACGGTTCGAAAGATTAAAAAAATAATAGTAACTTAATAAAAATATATAAAAGCCTTTTAATTGGCCTACAACGAGGAGCTGAAAAAGTTTATGAACCGTTGCACACAGTGAATGCTACAAACTTCCTAAAAGAATTTAATTGGTAAGGTTTCTAGAGAGCGAAAGGCCACGGTGACTTGGTGGTAAAATCTCGGCTTTGGAATCAGAGAGTTGCAGGTTTGAGAACCGATTCCATCGAGGAACCATCATGTAAGCGGGTTTGGTGCACATTAAATCCGTCGGGGCCAAAAATCCTCCCGCTGGTGAGGTGCTGAAGCATGGAGTGGGGTGCCAGTTCACGTGGCGTCTTCGTCAACCACGGTTCAAAATTACGAAGTCTGTCCAAAAATAGCCCTAGTGTTACTTTAAAACGGGACGTTAATATAACTAAACTTAACTAAAACAAAACTCTATCTAGAGAGCGAGAATTCAGCTCAGCCTGGAAAATAATTTTTCTGTCGTAACTATTTCGAAAACAACTGGATTTTTTTTTTTAATATTCTTATCAGATTTAATCACCACAGAGCTAGAATTATTAAGTCGGTTTTCGAATCCTTTCTACTTCCGTAGAAATAATTTTGCATATTTATCACATAAATACCAATTTTAACAAAAAAAAAAAGGCCTTCGATTGAATATGAGTTTCTGGAAAACATGTTGGAAAATACGTGGAAGAACCGTTAAGCTGTTTTCTTTGATGCCGTGTCACACTCGTCCTTAGTTGAGTCTCTGGCAATTTATTTCTGCTTAGATTGTAAGTTCATGATTATTCACTTTGTACTTTAACGTCGATTCATAAGAAACGTGAGATTAATATTCCTTCTCCAAGGGGAGAACGGATCTTGCATTTTTGTACATTCAAACATATAATAACATTCATACATATAATAACATTCAAACATATATTTGTGAATTTCTAGAATCTGCTTTCTTGTAATTAGCATAATCTTGTAGTGAGATATTTCCATCCAAATAATGTGCTGCTATAATTGATTCTGAATATCCAGTTTAGGTGAATCACGCAAAAACTCGTTTATCGTAATTTTTTTATGTTATACAAACAGAAAGCTATAATTACTTTGGAATGAATTTGGAATTTACGAAATTACAAACAATTACAGGCTACAGAAAACTGATAGATATAACTTTAGATAGAACTTCATGCTATCATATGGCAGCATACGCTTTGTTAGAGGCATACTTGTTGCCATAGATTGCCGCCCAACTATCTATCGATTAATATTGTTATATTCCCAGCATATCTGGATTATATAGAGTATTGTTCAAAAGAATAAAATAAAGTAGTTTCGAACTTTTTGTTTTGATAATCGGAACTTGACAACGAATCAAGCTTCTTTATGTCAATAATTGCATTCTGCGTAATGTTGCATCATGCACTTAGAAATGCGTTAAAGCATTATTTAGTAAATTAATTAAATAATCTAATTTTTATTTGTAAATAATCACATTTAAGTATTCATTCTATCTTTTATATGCCGTCATATAAAGGAAAAAACATTGCTACAAAATTATTTATAAACCTAGCTTTGAAAAGTTCATGTATTGAAAAATGCTACTGAATGCTACAAAATGCTACTGAAAATCTAAGTCTCTGAATTTGAGAGCAACATATTGTTTTTTTTTCTGCTGTATCATACCTCAAGACATTATGGCAAAATGTCAACATTGCGGTTAATATTTAATTAACTAAAAACATGATTAAAATTTTTAAAAAACTTTTCTGAGATAATGCCTGGCTAATAAAAGGTACTATAAACGAAATTAGGGGCAATGGTTTGGATTAAAGAGCGTTTTGAACAATTTTTGTACGGCACGTTACGCTTGGTAAAATTTACAGAGAATTTTTTTCATGATAAAAACTATCTATAAGTAAGAAGCGAGAAAAAAAAAGAAAAGAGCAGCACCCACATCCCCACCCCATGTAACGTTTCATGAAATCTCATGACTTACCTATATGACTTATAGATAACATTGCCAACCTTTTCCGAACTTCCGTTTTTCAGGTAATTTTTTAAAGCGCTACTTCATTAAATATTTTTTTATCGAGGAAATGCTTAACAGAGGCCTCTTCCCTTAACCTGCGTACCGATTTCACGAATTTTCATTTCACTTGAAATTTAGTATTTTAAATTAAGTAGTAATTAATGAAAATAACTGAATGGCAATAAACTAAATTCCTTCTGAACAGATGAAACAATGATATATAAACATTTTTCTCTTTTATCATTTTTGCAATGAAAAAAAAAAGCATTGAAATACGAATACACTCATAATAAATTCATATTACGCATGTATTCATTTGAGAGTATATTACTTGTATTCTCATACGAGTGTATTCCTAAGAGAAATTCATATTCTCATATGAATACACTCATAAGAATTTTCCAGTTTATTTCATTATTGAATTAAAATCTTCAATTCGTTCATATTTGAGTGGAAATAAATAAATTTGCCAACTTGTGACTTCTTTTTCGCGCGAACTCCGACATCTGAAATTCTCGGAAGCAGAACCAAATTTATTCAGCTCCCATCATCATCGCTTTTATGCATGCTAAATATTTTATTTCATCGAGAAAAATTTTCCAGCCGCGCGAGTCGATGCAAAGAATGTCTTCAGCTGCTCTGTGTCTTAAATATTTGATAAATATTTCTTGGAATTATTTCAGCAAGCCCTTCTATCGGTTTTCCATAATTTCTGCTTAACTACGCTTTTATGTTAACTGTGTCGGATAAAGTGTAATTTACGACGCTACACACATTTTCGAGGGGAGGGGGGCTTTTATTCTTCCTTTTCTTTGTCAAAGGATCGAGGCTGCTTTTATTTCTCCGACTTTGCTCGGAGTTCTCCCTCGCAGCAATTTTGCTGGCGCTGTGTTTCTGCGTGATCACAGAATTGGAATTCTAATTCTCTTCAATAGCAATTGCGGTTAGCTCTTATTGAGCGATTCTTTAAATAAAATTGCAACTACTCTCTTTTAAATACATGCATGCAGTAGCGGTCCTTGGTGCAGAAACGAGCGGTCCTGCAAAGTGTATTTTCAAGAGTATATAATTAAAATACCATTTAAAGATAGACGACTTTGCCGCCTAGTTGTCCAAAGCTTTCAGTTGTAACTATCTCAACTGTTTTTTAAATCACTATCGACAAATTTATAATTAAAACAGGAACAGAAACTGATCAAAACTGGAATAGAAACAAAACTAGAATACATATATTTATTAAACCAAATATGCTCTTTAATAGCGAAACAACATCAAAGAATAAAACACAGAACAGGAGAAACAAAAAAGGAAATTTAAACAGCTCAAGAGAAAGAAGGCCAGCTTCAACAGAAAAGAGGAATATATATATATATCAGTTGGCTGAACGCCAAAGTGGAGCTGCGAAAATCCAGCCCCTATTAAATGTAAGGGGAGAAATATAGCCTGCCACTAGAGCAGCTAGTTGGTTTCGACTGGGAACGTATTTTGATGCTGCTTTTGTATTTTTCAGTGTCCAGTTCCAGTTCCATCTTGTGTCTTCCCTAACGGTTGATTCATTTTCTGTTTTCTTTCTCCGTTTTTATTTGTTCCCTCTGTTTTTATTAGGCGTAGATTTTTCAGTGTTGCAAAAGAGCCAAATGAAAATAAAAATCGAAAATACAAATACAATATGCCAAATTTTTAAAATACATTTATATATTTAAAATAATTTAAGGGCATTTTTTCCTCAAATTATCCAAGGGGGAGGGGCTCTTTCCAAACCTAATGCATCCTCACTGCTACACTCATTGAAATCAAAGAAGAGGATTTCAAGCTGTAATTCCATAGTTAAAAATGTTATTTATTCGTCAGAGAAGCGAAAAGAGCGTCAGAGAGCGTATAAAATTGTTCCACTGAAATATTAATCGAAAAGCACACTTGTCTGGATTACACAACTTGATATACAGAATGCTCTTAGCGAAGTCGTTGTTAAGTCTGCACGAGAAATTGTCTGCAATGCAAGTTTTGTAGCTGACTTTCTGTTAATTTCTTAAAAAAAGCATTAAATAGAATTAAATTCAGAAAATGTTTTAAGTATGAATTGTGTATGCTTGACGAAAAATTAATTAACTTTTTATTACTTAAATAATCAAAATAAGGGTATTTTTTGTTACTGTTAGTTCCCAAGACACTGGAAAAGTGGGATAACAGTTATTTTCAAAGAAGAGACTATATATGACAGTAAACAATCTAAAACAAATTTATTCAGGAATATAACAAACAAAAGAGTACATTCAAAAAAATTTTTTGTTAAAATTCGGACCACATTCTTGTCTCAAGTGAAAGATACAAGATAGTTCAGCAATAGAGAAAATCTACTTATTTTGTTTCATTAAATTAATGTTGTCTGTAATTGAAGCTTATGATATCAGAATTTAAAAATTTTCTTGAATAAAGTACACAAGAATATCCGTTTGATTTTCTAAAAGATATACTACAAGACTACATACAAAGTGATTTTCTACAAGACTACATACACAGTGAATCATCAATAAAATCGTTAACCTGCTGTCATCTGGTCTGAACCGATTCCGTGATCCAGAGATCCTACCGAATCTGATGAAACCCACCTTCAGTTTGGGGATACTAATTGCAAGTACAGGTACATCCCAAGTCTCAAACCAAAATCTAATCGGTTTAATCTTTCCGTAATTTCCATTTTCGTAAATGATTTTTCTCAAGGCATATCATTCCTTAATTTTTTTATAATTTTATTATTAACTGCCACTGCGCCCTGTATCAATGGCTTGCGATAGGAATATGAGAATGCTACAAGAAGCCAATTCGATTCAGCAGACGAGAAAGTAAAGCTTCTAAATAAAAGTCGTTTGGACCCACTCATACAGACAAGCATTTATAACGTTGGGAATAATGTAGACCTATTGGGTGTTTATCTGATTGTATGCAAAATGAAAGAAACGTTCTGCACTTGCTTGAGAATATATCAACAAAACTTTGTTCTTCGCCTTTAAATGACAATCATTCAATCGCCCAAAGGCGCTCACACCGTTATAATAGGCGTAACGTCAGATTTTATACATGAAGAACCTATTTTTAAAGAACTCATTATTGTCTAAATAACATGGCTAAAATCTCTGTATCTTCCAGATATTATATAAATTGACTTTTGTTTTGTATTTGAATATAGATCGGAATTTGTAGTATATTCTTATCATTCCCGAGAATTTGTATTGAAAGATATGCCAAATATCATGCAAACTTGTTAATAAAAATCATTCTAGAGCAAACATGCTTCTAGCAAGTACAATTCACAAAGAATAAAATTATCTATTTTTACAAAAAAAACCCATCCAAATATACCTTTTCACTGAAATAAATGTAAATTCTAGAACTTATTCCACTTTGATATCTTTTTATCAATATATATATATATATAGATTGAATTTCATTTGAATGAGCTTGATTTTGAAAATTATCAGAAAATAGAAGTAAACTTTCATAAGAACATCATATAAAACAATCACCATTGCATATAAACATTTTTGTCTCCACATGGCAAATTCGATTTTAGTAAAGAATTTTAATTATATAGAATATAGCGTTACATGTGTTAAGCATATTTACATAACTCTACTCTTTTTCAAATGGCGTCTTTTAGTAAAAATAGAAAGGTATGAATTTTATTGAATAAAATCACATTTCCTGAATTAAAGTGTAGCTGATTTAAAATGAATGATAACAACATTTTTCTGTACATTCTCATCTGGATACCTTTCAAAACAATGTGTCTTTTCACTCAAAAATTATTATTTTCATAATTAAAGTAGGTTATCTCCTCTTTAAATTTATACAAATTTATTACGCCGTAATTTAAAACCTGTGGTATGCATAGTAATAAATTAAATAGAATTAAAAATCTCTTAATTTAATCTTTTATAGGAAAAATTTATTCTCTTTTCTGTAATTTAAAAATATATCTATTCTGTTGTGCATGAAAATGTTTTCGGTGAAAAATCTATTATAATGTATGTTCCAGTTTATTTAAAAACAGCAATTTGAAATTACTTTAATTGAAAATTCCATTTTATGGTAGCAAAAAAAGAAACAAGCCATAAAATCGTACATTTCCACTCCATTAAATTAGAAAATATTTGCAAAAAACCCAGTTCTGTTCTGGTGATTGTTTGCAATTTAATTTCTCACATTCTTCTCCACCTCAGTTCCTTCTATTCCTTGATTAAGCATTCCGTTTTAAATTTATGACTGCGGAACATAGTAAGCAGGGATTGTATTTCCGAATCTTGTTTGTGTTTTCAACTTTTTTTAATCTCCATCCTCAGCTGTAAATTTCTCTTTCCTCTAAATCATAGTTGTAAAATGTCCGGACATAAAAAGCCCGACGCAATTTCGCATTATAATAAGCATAAATCTTGCAACAGTTTTCCGAGATGGAGACACCACGAAATGCGCGTTGTGTCTTACAGATGCTCACGAGGGAGGAAAACGCCATTTTATTAAAACAATTTTTGCTTCATCGCCAATTTGCGGGAAGCGGCTCTAATATATGAGCGAATCTTTATTATTAAGAGATGAGTTTAATTTCTTTTTACGCTATCAAAGGAGTCCAGGCGGAAAGTTCTTTTTTTTTCCTTACTTTAAAATTTTTGAAGCTTTCGTTACTTCATCTTTCTAAGCTGTAGTTGATTGTTGATATATTAATTTTTAAATACGTCATTGTATTGCGTGCAAGTATCATCGTGTTCTCACTTTAATTAAACATTCATCTTTAGTTATCTTTCTTTCGGAAGGTAGCTTTTGCGCCACCCAATTCCTTATCTTTTTATCAGTGGAATTTACTAGTAAATATGTAAATCTGGTTTTTTGTAAAATTAAAAACATTTATATTAAGAATTTTATTTCATAAATTTACTGAATTTTAATTCTTTTTTTCGATATTTCAATGCTGTTTTGGGGAAGAAAAAGTAAATTACACAAAATTAATTACTTCTCTTAATTTTTGTGTGCGATGTCGTAAGTTCAAATTTATTCCTCTTCATCCGTCACATACAAGATGTTGCTCATTAAGTTGTTGTTGAATTTATGCATTATTACTTAGAGAAAACATTACTTTGAATTCGATTTATTTAAGAAATGTTACAAATATTAATATTTGCCTAACATTAAAGATTTTGATTTATAGGACAGTTCAAATGTTGAAGACTTTCTAGATAAAACTAATATCGGAAATTACAGCAGACTTATTACAGACGTTCCTAACATTGGACATATTTTTGAATTTATAATATTTTTATAATTTTAAAAGAAATCAAAATCTTTTTATTGAAATTTTTAATGAATTAAAATCAATTTGTTGAATATATTTTTAAAAAAATGTAATGTATTCAATTTTAAAAACAACACATTTCTTTAAATTGTACTGGTTGAAACGGTATATGAGTTTGCTTTTTGCTTACTTCCATGTCGTAAAAACCTAAATTTTTGCTTCATCTATGTGCAAAGTCTGAAATTTTCCAATATCTTTCCGAAATATTACTTCAGAAAATATCATTGACGCTACATCATCGAAATTAAGAAAGAACAATTCTGAAAAGAAAAAAGAATCTGCTAATCAATGGGGCATTTATTTGATTTTCGTACGTTCATTTACTCTTGATCTATGTAGACGCATATTTTAATTCCAATACATGAGGCACTTGTTTTGGAAAGGGGTCAAGTATTTCAAGAAATTCCTAGGAAGATATAAGCTCTACAAAATTACTTTTCGGAAGGGAAATCGAGGCTTTTTGTTACGTGGGGCAAATTATTAAAAACGAGTTTTAAATTTACCATCTGTTAAAACTCTTTTTTTTTTTTCTTGTTGGATGGTATTTTTCATTCAGGTAGCTTCCTCAACCATTTTTGTAGTAAATAAAATTTTCAACGATACACATAGACAATAAAAAATATAGCAGTTAATTACAATTTTCCATTTCATTTTATTAATTTTTTTATTTGCGCCGTAACCCTTGGAGATATTTGTTTAAGATCAGCACCATGAGGAAGTTTAGATTTCAAGTAAATTATATCATATTTAAAAGTTCTGTACATTCACTCCCAAGATATAAATTGATGTCACAAGGGATAAATTGTTATAATTCCGTTGCGACTAGTTTTTATACTGCATCAACTTGAATTTTAATTTTTTAGCATATGTTTTCATTTGTAAAATCTATAAGCGAAATATGGATGGGATACACTCTCATAAAAAAAATTCTAGAGGCAGCTGAAGAAATGATATTTAGATTTTTAGTGCGACAGGCCTCTAATAATGTGATATTTATTTCATGACGTTCTACAACGATTCTACAGTAAAATGAAAACTGCTAGTAATGGTAAGTAGCTATTATAATCAAAGTTATTTTCTGATTTAAGTAATCTAAGAATAATACAATAAAATAAATAAATAACAATAAGCTAAATTTTAATAAATTCTAAGGGTATCTTTAGGAAATGATGTTTTTAAATTATATTAATAAATCATTTTTTATTTCAAATACGGAGCTGGTTGTACCTAATGTTGCGGAAAAAAATTTGACGAATTTTTACAGATAAACAAAATGTGGAAATCCAGTAGTATATAGAGAGTGAGTGCTTCAAAAACATAATATCGACTTCTTATTAAAGAAGTGAAAATTTTGGTATATCAGTATTCCAACAAAACAAAAAATCAAAAAAACACACACACTAGTGAATGAGATTGAATATGAAAGTTTAAATGACTGTTCAAGTCTTTTTACGAACTCTATAAGGCGGCAAACCTGTGTAGGATTCAACCCTTTGCTAACAAAGTACAGATTTATATTTTGTAAATTGAAATTCCTATGTCAAGATATTTATAATGTTGAGCCGACTGGATTAACAAAGCTTCAAAAGCCGATAAAAATAATTGCAAGAAAAGGTACGAAACTTGGAGGATCTGTAACATAAGAAAAGGAAGACACTTTGTTAAGAATGGTTCTTTCTGTTAGAGTTAATGGCAAATCGATTCTTTTTTTCCCCTTCCTTTATTCACTTGTGGTCTCATTAACTTTTAGGCGAAGAATAATCCCAAAAAGACTGATCACATGTGATACTTATTCAACAGTGAAACAGGCTCTACCGAGTACTAGACGCCATGGCAGGCTATAGATGATTTCATCGCGATTGTGGTTATTTAATTAGGCCATTTTGGTGATAAATATTTCTTGCCAATAGTCTACATTCGATCCTCACAGCCAGTAGATTCGCTTGAGGAACGAAGTGTTTCAAAAGATGCGCGAACAGTGATGTAAACACAGAAGGCTTTTTCACACCTGAAAAAAAAATTCTGCACCACTAGCATTAGAAATTAAGTCCCTGTACTTCAACAAGGAGGAGAGGTTCATGTCAGCCGCCGGAAGCAAGGGCATTTTCAGAAACAGGCAAAAACAGAAAACGATATCGAGTTTCACCAGTAAAAAATGCTTTGTTAGCCAAAGCTGCAAAATGCCAAAATATTAAAAGAAAACTACCAATCATTGGAAGAAAAAAAAAAAAGAATCAACCCAGACAAATAAATGAAGGAAAATAATTCTTTAACAGGCATATTAGACTTAAAAGAACAACGACTGATATTTCATAGAGATTTCTGAATAAGTCTTAACGCATTATTGGCCAGCAATTTCATACCGTTGTTATACAAACGAGAGTTAATTTGAGCGGTCTACAATGTGTTAAACTTCAAGATGTAGGGTTCGTGACAACAGAGCTGATTTCGCAATTTATATATTTGTGAAAACTACAGTTCAAACTTTAAAAATAATGATTATTCATCAAAATACCTTATAAAACCAATTGAATTATGGAATACTTGGAATAAAGTCCATAAACCTATTGTTGTTCGCTAAATCCTTTAAATTATTAAAACGAAGATATAATATATTTTTGTGTGTAACAATATCCCGTTGTAGTGCGACGGCATACCCATTTTTTGCGGCAAGTTGTTATGATGTACATATGTGCATGAAACTGTTAAAACTGTGGAATTATTATTGTGTCAGCTTTTTAAAAAAATATGTATGTTCAATAATCAGCATAAAATTTAAACAATGTTTCAAAAAGTATTTGTAATTTTTTTCAAAAAAAATATTAAAAAAATGTGTAGCAACTATCACTGATCCCTTTTACTTTCTTATATATATAAACTTGTAAAAATATGAAATGGAAAAACTGTGGTATAAGTATAATGCTAAACTTTTTTCTATGAGTAGGTTTATTTTTAAACACAATTTTCCGGGGGTTTTTTTTTGCATTATTGAAAAAAAATTATATGTATGAATTAATTTTGATGTTTCTTTTGTTTAGAATTTTCGAGTCAATTCAAAGCGCAGCTCAAATATTTACTTTGCCGTCATTTTCATTTTTTTAAATATATCATTACTGTTTAATAAATAGATTCTTTTCTTTTAAGGGACATTTAACTATTTAAAATGATAAATCGGAATCAATTCAAGTAATTTTATAAAATGACAAATAAGTGTGATATAGTATGAGTTGAAAAATTCATGAATTCATTGCTAAAATAGTGAACTAACTATAAATGATATTTGGTTATGCATTAGAGTATCGCATATCATCCGAAGTTCTTTTTTTCCCCTTTGAATGTTATCTTTATATAAAAAAAATATTTAACAGCTGGCTTACCTGATAAAACAATAAACTCTTATTTTCAATTATTATTCAATCATTAATATGTTCACCAGTCAAAATTACTTTCGTATGCGGTCCAAAAATTAAAAAGACGTGATAATCAATCCGATCGGATTGAAGCTTAAATGCACTTTAACGGAAGCGCATGCAATCGCGATTACGTAGTCTAACCTTAAAAGGGAAATAACAGATAGAACTTCGCTGAAATTCGTTATAACATTTATTGAAGTTCGATCAATGGCATGATTTAGTTAAGACCTCTTGAATATGATTTTTCCGTCATCAGATGGATATGTATCATATTGACAAGGGAAGTAACACACCTGAAACACGAAGTAGAGTTGGTCTACTCGATACTCCAGCTCTGGTGTGAAATAAAAATTTCCGCATTGAGTGTTTCAAACTGTATGTGCTCACAAAATAGAACATATTATGCACTATTTCATCCCAAAAATAAGCATTTTCCATAATATGTCTAGATGATGTACGATCGTCCTTGTGCAATGTAAAAATATTAATTTCCCATATAACTGCATATAACCAAGAAGCACACATAGTATAACGAAGAAGGAACTGATAGGATCAGTTTTAAGTCGCGATGCCTAAGAAACATAACAGCTGAACTGACCCATGCCCGTTCAATCTTAACCAGATTCAAACTCTGGATCTCGATTTGGATCTGTTAGTAAAAGCTGCTTTATTTTTTTTTTATTTTTTTTTTACTCCAGGAGTTTGATGATGCACTTCCCTCCCATTCACATGGACTCGGCCTTGTATTTCGGCAAGTCGAGTGCCAAAACGCGCCGACTTTTGGTCGCCCGCCAATACGGCGGTCGCTCGCGTACGTTCCCAAAATACTCCTAGCGTACTCCGATCGGATATTTCTTTTGTTTTTAGCGTCCTTTTCTTTTCCTGGTGCGCTTCTTCTTTTCTTACTTGTACAACAGCCTTTTTTTCTCTGCACTTGGCTGTTGTTGCTGCTTTGAATCGCTCTTCTTTTTCAGCAGGCATCCGGGTGTTCCCCGGGTACAATTTATGAAGTTCCTGGGGAACATAGTTGGCATCGCAGCTCGGGAATGCTTCCCAGCGTGCAGCGCGGCAGGCAGTTCATGTTTGTTTACTGTGTTCGCTTTCGTCAGATAACCTTCGAATTACTTGTGAAGGATTTGCTGTCTTAAACTAGACATGGAACCATTGACATAGAATAATTTTAAAGTGCTTTGTTTGATGATTAAAGTGCTTTGATCAAGATGATTTAATACATTTATCAGATCTCCAAAATTTCCCCCTTTAAGAATAATTTGGTCTCTGGCAACATAAATGATTTTAGAAAATAGAAAATGATTTTAAGAAAAGTGTTTTGAAATGTGAAGAACATATGTATGATATTAAAACATTTGACAATTTTTATCAATCTATAGTGATAATAAAGCTGAATGTGTATATGTTAGCGCTCTACAAGCCAGACCGTTTCATTTACAGCTACCAGATTTGACACACGCATACCTGGGATTCCGGAATGTGCACCAAGAAAGCGATAATTTTGAATTCTTATTAAAATTCTAATTAATTTAAAACTGAGCCAAATTTTGGCGTTTTGCCCTATAATTTCTGAAAATATTACAGCACAAAATTTATTTTTACGTCATATGGAAATTCAAAAATTTTTTAAATAATAATTTAATCATGTTTTTCAACAATTTATTTCACACAAAATAAAAATAAAACTTAAGATGCATGAGCACGTTACGTATCAATGGGGAAAAAAATCAGATTTTATCAACGTGTTGCCATCACATTGACAAAAGCCCAAATTAAAAAATAAGTTAACTATTAAAGCAAATTAAACATATTAAATATAAGTGAAATTTTCAGCAAGTGCTTGTATGAAATGAAATAAATATAAAAAATGGTATTTCCCAAAGAGTGAATGCAAAAAAAGTTTTATGTGATATTTTATAATACTTATATTATTAACTCAATAAAACAGTTTCATTTAAGACAAAAATGATTCAAAATGTACAAGATATCTACTCTAATAAGAACTAATAGCTAATTTGTAAACCTTTAGTAATAGACAAACATCTGCAAACAAATTGATCTAAATGAAAAAATACTTTTATTTTATGCAAATAATTTGAGCCAGTAAATGCTCTGATGAATTACGAAATTTAAATTTAACAAATTGATCTAAATGAAATAAATACTTTTATTTTATGCAAATAATTTGAGGCAGTAAATGCTCTGATGAATTGCGAAATTTAAATTTTTAAATATATCCTCTGCCCTCTGAATCATATTTAATAAAATTATTCTTGAGTCGTTAATATTTAAAAAAGAGATTTGCATTCCAATCAATTGAATCAATAGCTAAAGCTGACCAATTTATGGAAATTTGAATATAACTATTCAATAAAAACGCGCATTTTAGATCATTTCTTAGACCGTATCAATCAAACCCCAGGGTTTCTAAAGAGTGATGAGCCTAAATTATGAAAATGCTAATCATTATAAAATTGTAATATTAAAAATTTCGGTGAGATTTAATAGCCGAAGATAGAAACGTTTACTTATTTATAAATTGAAGTGTCAGGAATATTTTGCAGAATATGATTCCTTGGACCAAAGAACTGTCTAAAATTTAAACTTCATAATTTTTTAAGTATATTTATAGACCGTAAAAATTAAAATACTACTAATAACATCCTTTAAATCTTTTTGAAAATAAAACTGGAATCTGAGTTTTACGAAGAATCCGTGGCATTTTTGTTTCAATAATTCTTTGAGATACTAAAAATTATGAAAATTAGTCTGTAGTGCACACAATACTTCACTGCTAAACGACTCTGATTTCAGTTCTCATATTTTTTTTTATTTTTTTTTAAGATATGCTTTTCTTTCAGTAAAAATGTTTTTTTTATTAATTGCAATTTAATCATTTCCACTTTAATTGAAACGGGGGCTGCTAGAAAATGAAAGCGAAAGAGATGCGTAATACAATAAACAGAACGACTTCCAGCCTTCATAATAGTATAAGTGAATTATATGATTAACAAGATTTGAAGCTTAAAAATATTTTGCTGAGAAACCTAAATACAGGATTAAGTTACATAAAATATTATTTGAATATTTTAGTGAGTATTAATACTGGCAAAACGGATGTTTGCCAAAGGCGACAATTAAATAATATGATTCCTTCATGTAATTGAATAAATTAGGTTATTAAACCCAATCAAAAAAGCTTTTAATTTTTTGAAATACTCTATTTTTATTAAAAGTGATGTAAAATTATCATACAGAATTTGAACAAAATTCCTCGGGGAAAAGCCATTGCAATTTTGTATAAAATAATTTTCAAAAAAAATAATAAATAGGTAAAAATCTAAATAAATATTTGTCCGGAATTTCTCTTTGTAAAATTCTTTAACTATTTTATATTTATTAATGCTGTTTAATTGTTCTTATTTCTCTCACATCAAATGAAACATTTTGCTTATCCCAAGAAATATATGGCTTCAGTTCTTTTTTTTAATCGAAATTACTGAGTAATTTTCCTATAGAAATAATTCAATTTGCAAATAATAATAATAATAAAATAATAATGATAATAATAATAATAATAATAATTTAAGGAGAATAGTAACCGGTTTTATTCTTTATCTTAAATAATGGGACAAAGTAAATTTGTGGGCTGCCTAGGTATTCGGTGTTTCACTGAGTGTTTGTCGCCCTGACACTTACATGGAAACTAAACACCGAGTTCATCACCGGACGTAACTAAATTTCTTGCTCAGGATCATCGTCGTTGAAGTAGAAGTGATTCAAATCCATAATATGACTACACTGCTTGATATCTGGTGATTTCTCATTCATCAGCAGGTATATTTTCTAAATATACCTGCTGATTATTAAAAATATAACTATTAAAAATATAACTAAAAGTAAAGATTTAAAAAAATGTAAATTTTACATTGGAATTAATAGAGAATTGCAAAATAATTTAATAAAATTACAAAAAGATGTCCATTTTTTTTATATATATATATGAAAATATTTAGAATTTTCAGAAACATTAATTTTTTTTCAACTTAGTGACCTTAATTAGTTATAGAAAGGTTTTAACTATTAATTGAGAAATAATTTTCCAATCTTTAATGATATACATAATTAAACTCATTTTATTAGTTTTATTTTCCAATAGAAGTCGCATTTTTTCGTAAACATTATGTAAAGAGCATGACACTTTTTTCTTTAAAAAAAGTAAAAACGAAGCATAATTTTTCCAAGGCTTCTTTCTTCTTGCTTTTGAGGCACGCACAATTTTGTCTAGATTGCTTCTCGAATGTGTTTATATTTGCAGTAAGCTGTACACGTTCCCATTTTAATGCGATTTAGAAGCAGTAAGATATTTACACTTTAACAAAATTGCTTTCGTAAGTCACATGATAGCAAAACGGCGGTTTTCTAAGCTGATGAATGTATTCAAATGATATTTAAATATGAACGTTTACGATCATTTTTCACTAGCCAGCGGAATGACATAATTTTGAGATTTAACTTCCATAGCAAGAAATGGTTAAAACGTAATGAGATGAATAGGTTGGTTTTCACGCCATCGGTACATTTTCGATTGGTTTGGTTATATTAACATCCTGTTTAAAGCAACACTAGGGCTATTTTGGGACGGACTTCGTAATTTTGAACCACGGTCAGATGACGAGGACGACACCTGAGCTGACACCCTCCTCTCCACTCCACACCACACCAGCGGGAGGACGTTTGGGTCATGACGGATTTAACGTGCAACTGACCCCCTTACACGACGGTTCTTCGGTGGAATCGGGTCACGAACCTGAAACCCTCCGGTTCCGAAGCCGAGACCTTACCACCAGGCCACCGCGGCCCCGGTACATTTTCGAACATCATTGAAAGTGGAGTCCTGCTTGGGGTGCTTGAAGGAGAATCTTTCTCTGCTATTTTAAATGTTAATAATTCATCGCGATAGCGAGAAAAAAAGAATAACTTTTATCTGGTACTTTCTTTCAATCGGGCACGCCTAGCCTTTAATCCGCGCTTGACCATAAATGAACGTACACTAAATGCTCGTCAGCAATATCACCGCATTTCATCAATTCGGATTCTAATTATGACAAGTGACAAAGTATCCTACGTTTATGTATTTAATTTGAATAGCATAAAAAAAAGGCAACACTTTCATTTTTGATCGAGTGATAGCTTATTTATGCAACTTGTTAATCTATATTTTAACTTATAAAATGATTTTTCAGTTTCTTTTCTTAAAATTTATTTCATTTCAATGTTTAATAGATACAGACTGCATTTGTTCAATATGTCAATTTGAAAATACCTTTAAATTCCAACTTTTCATCGGCATAGAATGAGGAATTGAATGTGCATGTTGCATTGTGTCGGTTTTTTGCTATCTTGCTAATATCGTCGCAAAAATTATTAAAGCTCTTCAAGAAGGGAAAAAAAAACCCCGACTCATTTATTTTGGACATTCGGGAAGAAATTTTTGTGTTCACAGAGAAAATTTCCAAGTTGCTAATCAAATCATTTTTTTTTTTAATATTGAACAATTTTACGATTCTTGCATTAAAATGTTAGTTTCTTTGGGAAAACAAAATAAATAATCAAATAAAATTTTTAAAAAACTCACTCTATACCCAAAGTATAAATACAGGAAACAGTACAATTAATAGATAGTTCATTTCATTAAAATGAGAGTGTCACGATTTTTTGAGACTGGAGATGTCATCCTCATAAGGCTATTGCATATAACAAAAGAATTTCTTTACAACGCCGATTCAGTAGGGCACTACTAATACTAGAAGAAAGTTATTATTCGAAAGCGTACAATCTCTGTTAAGTCGAGCACGATAGAAAATTATGTTTTTACACTAACGAATGAATTTGTTTCTTAGATCAGTATGTATTCCTCTTCTGTCAGAATTGAAATATATATATATATATATATATATATATATATATATATATATATATATCCTTTCTTTTTTCTAGCAGTTCAGAAAAGAAAAAGGTGTTTTTTTCTTTTCTTCTCTTTTTTACGATTTTACCTAAACTGAAAATGAAGTAAAGTTCAGGCAGGCACTATGCACCCATTTTTTCCGTTCGGAGAGACATTTCTCCTTTTACGCCTTGAATAATAATACTGTTTATTAGTATATGCATGCTTATTTAAGTTTTTGCTTGCGCTCTAGGTATATTGATCATGTTTTTTTCACACTTTGGATTTTTTAACAGTATATCAGTCTCATCTTAGCATTACAGCAATCAGTAGAAATCACTGGAGCTATGAACAATTATTCCTTATTAGAAGATTTCAGAAAAACTTTTCTTGAATTTAGAATTAGAAAGATAATTCTCTTACTAAAATTTTAATCCTAATATAAATTTAAATAAAAAGAATTTTATCTGCAGTAAATTATAAACAAATCGTGAATAACATTGTCTATACAATAATCAAAATGGCATCGCAGTCTAAGACAAAATATAATTTCAGAGCCGTTTCTGATAATATAAGTTGGCTTAAGCTTTATTTCTACTTTTTGCGGATTATCAAATAAATTTTTGCTAAATGTTTTTTTTACAAAGAAAGATGCTTCCTGTCATTAAAATCAATTTCTTCCATCTTTCGTAATCCTACAATAAGATGACCCTTGCTTAAATCTCACGTCATTGCAGTCAGTACCTGTAGATTCCTGAAAACAAATGGATCTTTATTTTATTTATTGTCTATTGCTCTATAATATCGAAATGTAAATTATATAGAATATGATTTATTCTTATTAACTTACTTGGGTGTGCTTTAAATTTGCTTAGAATATGGCAATATCTAAATCTCTCTGCATTAATTATGATTAGGATATTCCAATTCATCTGAAACTCTCAGGACTTGGAAATATTCCTCCAAGACTCTTCAGTTCCTCACCATCCATCAAAAGTTTCCTCTTTCACGCAAAGAAACATAAAATTTCGCCAACTCCAGCAGAAACCATACATCAAGTCCTCATTTTTCGAAGAGTGTTCCCGTCATTATCTCTCTCCTTGAGAAGGAAACGATTCTTCCTTTGGAAGAGATGGAATTAATTTGCACGCGCCACCATCGTCTTTTCACACCCCCACGAGATTCTTCTTCTAAAGTATTTTCCGCACTACCTCCTCCACCCTCCCGAGAGCCGTTGGATGTCGAATTGTAACGCAGAGATCTAAATTTTAAAGGATGCCACCGCTGGGGATATTGGAGTGAAGTGGGAAGACGTGTAAAATCTCTTTGAGATGCACTTCTTGACGATAACATTCAAACGATCGCTTCTATGAAAATTTAGACGAAGTTTCACTACATTTGAACTTCAGCATTTGCACTTCCAGTGTTGCTGGGCAATGAAACCTTATAGAAATAATAAAAGGATTTTAAGTTAGGATTGACATGTCCGTTGAGATAAGTGTATGGTTACTAACCTTTATAGGTTTTCCTTTTTTTATAAAGCAAAAAAGTGCGATATAAAGCGGCTGTTTTGATTATACTTAGGAAATAAATTAATTTTGTTGAAAAATTGTTTTGTAATACTTGCAAAAAATTAATAAATAACGGTGCGGATTGGTGGAATTCTAGCTGAGATTTTCCAATCATTTTTTAATACTGTTTGATTTGAATTTGGTCCATTTCATGTTGTTGTTAATTTTGCTGTTTTACTATTTAATTATATTTTGTAATTTTTTCTTATTTAATGTCCCTGAAATGTGTGGTAAATTTCCTTCACGCATCCTTTTTTCAGTTTATTCAAGTCACTCCATATGTAGTAAAACATCACAGTATGTAGAAGTTTAAGAAAAAAAATTCGACTTTGAGAAAATAAGGCCGTTATAAATATGGTGAAAAAGTAAAACTATGTGTAGTCCTGAATCTGTTTAAGTATTCTCTATATAGAAAGCAGTGAAGTCCATTATACTAAATTCATGGAGAATTAAACAGCATCAACGCGGCTTATATCAATAAAATCTCATTTCTTTTTAAGACACAAAATTGGAAGATTTTTTTTAACTTTTTAAAACTTTTTTTTCTTTTTTTACAGGCAGTAAAGTTATTCGTTCTGTTCTTTGCTAATTTAAAATGGTCATGAGAAGTAATTGGACAGATTTTAATGAATATCTTTTTTATGTAAGAGCGCGTATAATCTGTAAAACATAATTAATAATTTTGATATTTATTTTTGGTATGAAAGAAGATTAAACTTAGCTGTGAAAAATATGAAAGCATTTTTAGATGTAACTGAGATGTAACATCCGTAATCAACTTCTAATTATTTTATTAAGAACCATCCATTTCTGCCTCAAATTGATTTCCAATTTTTTGAATGAAACAAAAATTGTCGAAATTGGGCTACTGGTTAGAGTTCGGCGACTGATTCATGAGTTTTCCTTATTATTTTTAATATATGAAAATTAAAAAAATAATGTAGAAGTATTAAACAATTTATGTTGCGAATTTGCGACAGTCATTTCATGCCTTTGCCATTTCCTTTCTCTTTTTATGCTTTCATCTTTAAAAAATTTTAATTTATTTTATGTAGTTGCAATGCATCATACATTTTAAAGCATCTGCTAAGTTCGATTGCGTTCTTAAATATTTGTACGTCGTCTCGCTGAGCCCGAAATATTGGCTCAGATGAGAGGCGAATCAGATGGTTTTCTCAAGATGTGTTTTGGAATTTCTTCAAACAGTTTTCTGTTTGTAATTTCTTCGTCACTTATATTTTCTATAAAAACTAATAATTTTCGAGGAATTTTGAAAAATTGCGCATTTTAAAGTGAGGCTTTTAATGGCCGTTATTGTTCCAATGCTTTAGCTATTACCTCTAAATTTCATAATATTGAAGAAGAAGAAGAAGGCGTGAAGTCAACGGTTCATGCTTCGCGATCTCCAAATTTCTCAGTATAAAGTCCCTAAAAGATTTAATCGGTACAAGTCATCGCTTCTTAATTCTCTTCCTGCACAGAAAGTGTTCCATTCACAGCAATAAACGACTGAAAAGTTATCTATCAAACAATTTGGACGGTACCGATTTCTGATCTGGATGTAATTGCTTTTTACAAATTTTTTTAATGCTCTATTTGCCCAAGGAAAGCTTGGTTCTACTGTAATGATTTTTTTTTGCAAAAAGATACATTTTGCTACATGGCACTAACAATATTTTGTTAACAAAACAATGAGATTTTATAGAAATTAATTTAGGCGAATGTAATTTGTCAATGACGCTTGTGAGATGAGATAAATAGGAATGTAGACGTCTGTAAATGTGATCATGACAAATGTATATGTGGGCTTAAGATGAATCAGATAACCTCTCAGCAGGTACTTCAGAGAACTCTTCCGAATGGTGATGTTTTCACTGCACCATGAAATAATCCTGGACGGCAATGAAAACGTTCTGGAAGCGTCTCACAAAGTTGCGGACTGGAACTAAATGTCTTTTTTTCTTTCTTTCTTTCTGCCGGATTTCGTGCTCACGATGATCCGTAATGAATTTCGATTGAATACAGATTTATTTATAGATAGTGGTGCTTAAAAAAATAATAACTGAAGACTGAATTTGCCCATTTTATTAAAACACGCAAACTTTTACTTTTCTTAATTTAATATTATAGTGTACTGCAAAAAATATAATCCCAACAAAAATGTCTATTTTAATTGAGTTTCTCACTTGAATTTTGTTTTCATTACTAAAATTCTTTTTGTCTCTAAATGTCATTTTGAATCGTAATGAGATGGCGAGGATAGTCACTCAGCAGGTAACTGCCCCCCAAACCTCTTTTGCCATTTCAGAGAGAATAAATATATTTGCCTCTGATTCGGCTCTTTAGCAGGTCCGTGCGCAGGTACTTGGATGAAATCAGTTTTCTACCTCCGGTTTCGAAGCAGAGCCGAACAACGGTGGCTTCAAAATGATTTTGAATCTTTAATAGATTGTCGCTGCTGAAACAATTGCTTTTAGACTTGGACGTTAAATCTCTATAGCTCTTAATTCACGAACTCGCATTTCCTAAGCGAAAAAAGGCGAGTTTGGGATCTGATTTCGACAAAGATGCACCTTTCAAGTGCATTACGTACTCGTGATGGATCTGTTCTGAATGTTCGTCATCTCTGTCATGTGACCATCTTGTTTCAAGCAAACGAAGATGTATTTAAACGTTTTCACGCATCTCCAAAATTGGATGCTCATCTGTCAGATAAAATCAGACGATAAATTTCCCCATTCTGTAATTTAAATAGAAACTAAAATTATGGTGGTGATTTACGTTCAGGAAATTGTCACTATTCTTATCATGCACCAGTATTAACATCAAATTGTTTTATTTAAAAAAAAACGCATGAAAACCCTGAGCGAAACAAGCTTATATGATATCTTTTGCAATATGTTGTTATAATTACAGCATATTCCGCAAAAATTCGTGCCTTATGAAAGTTTTTTTTTCTATTGATAAATATCTTCTACATGAAAATGATTCAAATTTCGTTAATGATTTTTGTATTTGGGAAAGCTTTTTTAACAGCTTTTCCCCAAAACAAAGCAATGCTGAAATATGAGACAGCGGAAGTTATATTTTACTGAAGTATTTTCAGAATTGTGAATAATAGCTCTGTTTAGAACAAACTCGTTACTATCGAAAACAATCCTAATAAATAGCGGAAAAGAGTCTCTAAATCATTTTTTAACCACCAGATATTACGTCCCGAAATAGAAACACGGGACTGATTTCTTTCAAAAGAGTAGCACGCAGTTTTATAAATATTTATTTTCCCACAATTTTTATTTCGAAGTTTTTTCGTGGTGCGATTCTCGGGAATTCCAAAGAAATTTTATCGGAGAATTTAAAAAAACAAATAATTTATGTCTGCAACAAACCAAATCTTGTATCTGGAAAAATGCCATTTCGGTCACACGGGAGATTTATATAAATTCAGTATCGGCAATAGACAGACAATCACTGCTTCTGTTTGCATATTCTGACTATTTGAATAAATTAGCGCACATATCGGAGGGTGAAACCTCCGAAATAACTGCCAAACCGACCTCCCATTAAAGAACAGAAGGGTAATAAATATGAAATATGAAACCATCATGATTACCGGACTGGCTATAACAATGGGTTTTTTTTTTTTTGTCTTCTGGGTGGGAAGCTGTTGCATTATTACGCAACGAGAAAAGTTAGTTTTGACCATTGCTTCACAAAAAGAAGAAAAAAAATTACATCTACCTTCTTTGAATGTATTTATTACGAAGTAGGGCATTATTTATATCGTCAGACAGTATAATATTTAGCTTATGAATACGTTTTGTGCTTTAAGAGGGTTTTGAAATACGATATCAACTACATCATTTTGAGCCCGTTTCGCGTTAAAATTTACGAAAAGAAGCAAGTTTCGTTAGATTAAAAAAAAATAACGCATTTGCTAATAGACTGTCGTATAACGGATTGCAAATAATTTGGTTTTGAATGGCAAATTCTGTGCACTTGGTTCTATAAAACGACGGTTGGTCTCCAATTGCATAACTACAACCAAATTTAGAATATTTTGATTCAGTGCCTGTTCATTCAATTTTGTTTATTTGTTAATGAAGTAAAATTATAGTCTCTCTTTGTGTATGTAAATAACTTCTTTTTTTCTTAGCACTGAATTCGAATTTCTTCCTCTTTTGTTCAGTTAATGTAATAATTCACTATTAGTTTTAGTTACATTAACATACCGTTTTTAAAGCAACATTATGGCTATTTTGGGACGGACTTCGTAACTATCTTGTAACCTCGTATCTATTTGAACCGTGGTCAGATAACGAAGACGACACCAGAGCAGACACCTCCTTTCCAAGCTTCCACGCAACACCAGCTGCAGGCCATTTGGCCTCTACCTACCTTTGGTCTAAAAATGATAGGAATATAGGAAAAGGTAATTTATTGACATCATTAATGTTTCAGAAGAAGCATTGTAGAATAGATGACTTTATACTTCTATCCTTTTATTTTAGATGGCCTGAATGGCAGCGTTCTCCGTTTTAGCTTTTTGATTAAATAAAGAAATCATTAAATAATATATATATGTATATATATAATATGTATATATATATGTGTGTGTGTGTCTTAGTCATCACATTAGTCTTTAGTCCGAGTTTGTTGCGGAGCATTGTGCTTATCTTCGATCGAATAATTGTTTCTTATCACATCGTCATCCGAATTATCTCATGCATGCAGGGCATGCTGTATTCTTGCCACACAATTTTTAAATTGTATTCAAGAATTTGTTTTTTATTTTTATGCTCACGTTGTTACTTTCGTGCTATCACTATTGACTCGCAGTAATCGCGTTTAAAAAATGGAATTTTGAATTATTAGATATGATACTTGATTTCTGAAATAAAGTTTTGCTCGAAAAATAGGAATTGTGCTAAATTGGAACTTTGTTATATTTGATTCTATTCCTCTAAGCATATATACGGAAAATTTTCAAAAAATTCTTTTCAAAAGTTTTCTATTCTTTTTCGCATTTTATAAGAAAATAAAACTTGCCTGCTTTCATAATATTTATTTATAATTTATTGTTTAATTTTTAATTTTTTTTATCTCTAAAACGGGTGAAGCAACTACTATTATATTTCTTTTGTAATTAAAATAATAAATGCATTTAATTGCATACTCAAAATACCATATTTCTTATATACTCTGTTTTACTGATATTCTCTTAAAAGCCTAAGCGGCAGAACCTCTGCTTTCACTCATTTTCATTTTTCTTATTTTATTTTATATGAGAAAACATTTTAAATAGTTTAAAAATGAAATTTATATAGTGAAATAAAGTGTAGTCTAAGCTGAACTGAAAATTTAAAACATATTCATAAATTAAAAATAAAAAAAAAATAATTACTTGAGTTTGGAAAAACTGTTTTAGATATTACTTCATTGTAAATTATTTTATTTTGCAATTGTAGTCATTAAAATTATTTTTATTTGTCTATTGCAGAACGATATAACAGTTCTTGACTTACTGTATAATAGTATGAAATGAAAAAAGAGAACTTATGGCAGGAAAATATCTATATGTTGGAAAAAATTGTCTATTATGAAATATATTATATAGTGAAAATTCTAAGTTAAGTGAAAGTAAATTTTTAACTACCTAAATAACTTTAAAATGAGTCTATTTGCTATTAAATCTATAATCGTCGTAAAATGCGTCCATAAATTTTAGTAGTTCTGATATGAAATCACAAGTGGTTGAAATCATACAAATATAAAGCTTCTTTACTACTCTATATGACTCTGGGAATCGAGGGATTCATGCAATCGAATGGGAACTGCTACCTATAATAAATATTCTCGATTCTCTCTTATTCAGAATAAATTATAGCTAATGCTCTCTTATATTTCATAAAGTTTTGGTAAAATGGTTCACATAACATCTTCCCAGTTTTTCAAAACTTATTGGATGTGTAACTTTACTTCAGCCTTTCTTTAGTTAAAATTTTAGACTTTATGTAATCTTTTTTTAAAGTCTTTCATGATTTAAAATACTTTCCGTCGCTTTCCCCTCATCATTTTTGGAAATTATCGCATGCCATCATCAAAAAATGATGCATCAATTGGGAATATCCACAAGCCGATCCATTTTCGGACTGAATTGAATTTTTTGCAGAGCAGAAATGCTGATCAGTCAGGCTGTGTGTTATCGATTAAAACAAATTGCAGTCAGAAGGTTGATGCAAACACAACTCATCAATTTGGTGCTATTTTAACGAATATTCTAGCTTACTGTATGACATTTTTGATATGCATATTGACCTATTCGATCAGCAGTTACCGTTATAGTCATCTATCGAAAACCGGTGGTTGTAAAGCTAATATTAATGAGCAAGCTTTTGTATTTTTTTCCCTCCTTTCTCAACAATGTGCTTTTGAAATGACAGTTTTTCCCTAAAATTTTGCAATAAATGACGATACGATAATTCATTCGCATGCAAAAGAAATCACAAAACCATTAGAAACGGCTTTTCTTAAACGCTGCCCCATATTGCCATTATTAGAAACTATATTAACCACTATTCCACCGCAGCAAGCACTTCGCAACTTAGAAATTTCGACATTTTCCAGCGTAAAAACTTAATGCTTATTATGTACTAAAGTGTTTATTAAGTACTTTTCTATTCTTAATTAGTGCGTATTTTCCATGAGTTGCTTAGTGGTAAGGAAACTTGAATTTAGAGTTGCATTGAGTTGGAGTGCGCTTTCTGCTTCAAAATGAAATGCGTGGTGGTAAAAATATAGGCTTGACTGCGAAGACGTTTAAGAGACGTACTGTTGGAAAAGAATATTTAGTAGTGCAAAGTGTTGAATTTTAAACTAAATACCATCTTTTTTATCATTACGTGTTTGATAGTTCCATAACACTTCATGTCTTATAGTTTTGTAATAAATTTAATTGTCTTGCTTTCATAAAAAAAACATCATATGAAAAAATGAAAATATTACTGGTAATTTGATTTTTTTTATCAAACATATTTTTTAGAACCTTAAATCTCATTTAACAACTTTTAGAATATTTTAAATTTCGAGAGAAACTTTTCACCTGGAATTCCCTCTGAAAAAAAAAATAACTTTTCGGTTTTCAAATTCGGACAACCCAAGAAATACTTAATAAAAATTTATAAACCTTACAATTTTTTTCCTTTGCTTTATTTAACTGCAGTTTACTATTTCGATGCCTCAAAATTATAACTGAAAGGTTTTTATATTTATATTAAAAGCTTAAAGGGGCTCCGTGTACTGATTTCAGAGTGCTTTGAAACGTTTCTTTTAAAATAATTATTCTATAGTAAGTATTAAATTAAAACAGATAGATAATAAAAAAAATATTATTATTGCATATCATGTTACCTTTGTCTATAAATGATCAGGAAATTAAATATTCAAAATCATCAGTTTCGTCTAATTTTACACCTTTTATTCGCGACGATATTTTTAATCAA
Source organism: Argiope aurantia (assembly GCA_026543865.1). NCBI lineage: Eukaryota > Metazoa > Arthropoda > Arachnida > Araneae > Araneidae > Argiope > Argiope aurantia. Next base: position 97,874 of record JAPMOR010009991.1, on the reverse strand, counting down.
CCATCTAATTAATTGGGCCTACGCCGTGCATGCATCGATCTACTTACTAAATTTTTAACACTTTTAAATAACACTCAATCCATTCATAAATATCATTTTTTTAAGTAAATTTTAAAAATAGAAAATGCCATCTTATAAGATATAGAAAAAACAAGAGACTTAAAGAGTTTTCAGCATCAAAAATTTGAGCATCGTACTATAGAATGAACAGCCTGGTATATTAAAAAAGATGTAAATTAATAAATAACACTAATAGTTTAATTAAAAAAATATTGCATTACAAGAGAATGTGAGGAAGAAAAGCATTCATTTAACTATTACATTAGTAATTAAATAACGATAAATGGACATTAACAGCAATTTCAAGCCTCTTAAATAAAGTTACTTCTTAAAGTTGATCCTCGTTCTAAACAAAATCCACACTTTCTATTATGTTTTTTTTTTCGTTAATTATCACGGTTTTCAGAACACTAACGGAAAAAAAGTTACTAACTTCTAAGATTGGAGATCTGCGACCAGCCTAGGGTTACTGCGCAAGACAGCTTTTCTCTAAAGAAATTCGATTACTGCAGTTGACCGCTTCTGCCTTCGAAAGTCATTTCTCTGCATAAAAATATAAATGTATAATGTAGGGAATAATTCTCACATTTTGTAGATCATTAAAAAAATTATCAGTATAATTTATAAATGATTTAAATATACAGTACACTTCCGAGTATCCGACCTAATGTGACGGAAGGGCAGACCGGATATCAAAAATGCCGGATAGGCCGGAGTTCTACGAACTCACCCTTTGCCTACTAATATCGGAAGACAAAGTTTTATACCTAAACCCATTGTTTTGCTACGTATGTTCTCATTTCTTATTGAGTACTAAACCCTCTCAAACCACACTTAGTGTGAATTTACGAATGCTGTACGTACTGTGTAGTTATATTCAGGAACAACTGCAGCATCATTTGAGGTCCGTTACACGCTGACAAAACGTTGAGCAATGCTGCTCTTTTCCTATCACAACTTGTATGTTGTGCGTGGACGATTAAGTCCGCTTCCAATGCCTCGACGATGTTGCCCAGGCAACGGCTTGGTTTCCTCATTTAATGACGATAAAAGAAAACTAAGCCGGATACTCGGGAGCCTACTGAAGTAGTTTATAGATGGGAACTTTTAATAAGGTAATACTGTAGTTAAAGTATTTTTGAAATTCTATAAAAATACAATAATATTTGAATCTCATTCTGAAACTATCGATGTTTGAAATTGAATTTGGGTCTTAAGCCATTAGTCCTCCGAAAGCATGCCACACGCGCATTTTTAAAAACGATGCCTTGGGGGAGCTAATTATTGTTATCGTTCTCCTGGAAATGGATTTTCGGAAGCTTAGATTTCAACAATCGTTCGTTAACATTATCGAGACCCCAGGGTGCGACTTTTACCAAAACGGCCAACATCTTTTATCGAAGATCTAGTAATAGCTCAGAAATGCAACTGTAATTCCTTCGCAATATGCATTGATACACTTTTTTTCTTGCTTTAAGTATGTAAAATGACTCAAGAAGAGATTTTGATGTCCAAAATGAAATGGAGAAAACGGAATCGTCATCCAATAACCATAGATTGGTGCTATGTGATATTCACAGTTCCTCTGAAATAGTATTTATAATAAAATAATCGTACTGCTCTCTTAACAAGAGGAAAAAATAATCTTCGCATAGTCAATAAAGGTGAGAAGATTAGTATATAACCGTGTTCTATTTTTTACTAAATTAGTTGGAAAGGCATTTTTTTTTATAAAAGTCTCAAGAAAACCTCCTCTCAAATGTTCAAACTGTCATTATTTATGAAATGGCCATTATTTTAGTAATTAACAATTGGATCAAATTAATATTTCTTTTTAAATTTTAGTATCTATTAAATAGCTTATAAGATTAGTTCTCTTCATTTTAATAATAAAATTAAATTTTTCATTATATAGATTGGCGGCCAGCTGGTTCACTAGGATTAATGTTCGCTAAAATGTTCAATTATTTTTCGCTGTTTTATGTCATTTGGTCTCTTAAAAGTTTTTGCAGCAAAATATTTTTCAGATTGAAATTTTTATAAAACTAATTTATTAAAGCCGTACGCCTTGCTATTCGTTGCACAATGCATCTATTTAATTTCTCCCATAAAATTCGAAATTTCCTTACTTCCACTTCAAATTAATGTTGAAATTTTGCGGGAAGTGACAGAAATTAGAGAGAAAATTTATCAGAGGAATTGGAGAATTCTGTTCAATTTTTACATTAAATTGAAGTGGAATTAATGAAATTTAATTATTTCCACTCCACAGAATTTCAGAAATTCTGCTCATTATATTATGCATGTTTCTATTTTTTTTGTCATCTTAAAAAAATTTTTTTAATTGAAGCGGAATTATAAAACTTTAATAAAAACTTTTTATTTTTTGTTGAAACCATACATGTTTTTAAAACATAAAACAGAACAGTTCAGCAGTAAATCTTATGTGAACTGTATTTTTTTATAATTTATCTTATAATATCAAGGAATTATTAAATAAAAATTTCTCTGATACATCATAAAATTAATTTTTTAATTTTAATTTTGAAGGGATTTAAATGAAGTAAATAAGAAGTTTTATTTTATTTCTGTCAATAAATGCATATTTGAAAAAAATTATGAAGACTAAATTTTATATTATTCTTTAAAAGAAATCATAGTCAGTCTCCTCCGAAAATTTAAATAAATAATACCTTACCGTCCTCTGTGACGAAATATGAGATTTATGATATTTTCAAAATCGCTACTTTGGTACAGTCTACAATTTCACAATTTTAAGTTTATCAGTTTTGGGGGAATTCCAAACGTTGAGGTCTTTTCTGAGATGGTCAGTACAGTAGTGAAAAATCATGCATTTTTATAAGATAATGATGTTCCAGTTTTCATAATTTCTTTTTTCATAATGGAATGCACTTTTCTTTTTTATTCAAAATATTAATGTCTCAAGAATATTTCACTAATTATGATTCATAGGATTTGTAAGAAAATATAAAACTCATAGCTGGAATATTTATCGGCTGAAATTGTATAAAACACTATTCTTTACTATTCTTAATAAGAATTTCCCTTAGACCACTTTTTCTATTATATATCTAATTTAAAAGTAACTGATCCTGCATATATGTATTTATTCAGAAATTAAATGTTGGGACCCGATTAAAGTAGATATCCTTATATAAGTATAAATTATGTTTGCCAGGATTATTTAATTAATAATATCTCCATATCCCAAACGCCATTTTATTGTACTCCTCTTTCTTGAAAATATCATGTTTCATGTTTATTTCACTTCCTATAAATGCACAATGAAAATTAAACTGTTATAGGCTTAATTTGCAGTAAGATTTTAATTAAACTAATTTGTTCTTTTATTGGCAATGTGCCGACAAAAGTTAATTTTTCCCATGTACTTTTAGGGTACTCGTACAAGTTAAATTTAATTGCTTTCTTCTAACATAGTATAGATAAAGCATTGCAGTCGTCAAAAAATTCAAACTCGAAATTTTCACGGATCCCGACGCTTTACATCACCGTGAGTTCGAAAAGCTAACTCAAAAATTTCTATGACAAAGTTAACTCAAAAACATTTTGAGCAAGATGAATGAAATTTGGTATACGGTCTTTACACGAAATTTGTATAGATTTATCAAATTTTGAACAAAATCTCTTCAGAGAAGTATGTCTGTCTGACGATTTGAATATAAGTAATATGATAACTACAAGAAGAGAGCTAGATAAATAAAATTCGGTACACAGATTTGACATCGATAATATAGAAAATTCCAACAAGGGTTTCGGCGTCTGTCTGTCTCTATATTTTCAAAAACATATAAACGTGATAGTTCAAAAACACGACTTTAATATATAAAATTTGCTATGTAATTTTCTGACTACAAGTGTAACTTTGTGTCAAATTTTGGTTTCAATCAGTTGGAAAAACGCGTCTAAAACAGAAATTCGATTTTTGGATATGATCACCCACGTGGCAGAGATTAATCGTCAAAAGACTCGGCAAGTATCAAATGATAGATACGGTCAAAATACTAAATTCAAAGTTTCATTCATATTCGTAGCGACTGTACGCCAAGGCCATGAAAGTTGTTGTCTGGGAAAACACCTTTTGTAGGTAGCATGCGGGAATGTTTTGAGAAGATCACTCCAGCTGGTTTTTATTTTGTAGAAAATTTGGTCAAATTAGTTTTTACATTTATCAATAATAGTATCTTAATTTATTTATTAAATCAGTGGTATCATTGGAATGCCAATTTTGTAAACTTTAAGAAGACGTAAATTTATTTTGTGCTATAATATTTTCGGGAGATATCGCAGAAATACTCTAAAAATCCTCTTAATATATAATTAAAATTCCACCGATTGAAATTTCCAGAATATCGTTCCGAAAGGCACATTTCCATCTTCCAGTGTATGTGTCAATTTTGATAGCTCTGGGTCAGATGGTCTGGCTTATACGGCCGTATTCACCGACTGCAGTTAAACATCAGCTGATGATTAAAAGCTGCTCAGCCGTCAAATCGGTATTCCCCAGACCAAACCAGCTGTCGATTTCCACCTGTTTTGTCCCATTTTTTGATCACCCGACAACGGATGACCACATTCTGATCAACTGTTTTTCGGACGCAGTGCTGAGTTGTGATGATCTCGAGGTGGAGAAGTTAGACTAAAAAAGAATCTAATATTAATGTTTCCGTGTATTTAAACTGAAACTGATCGTTTTTTTTTTTTCATTACAAGAAAAGTATTCGAAGAGAATATTGAAAAAAAAAATGAAAGTTATGTTTGCTGTGTTTTGATTTTAATGCAAATGCAGAGCAAAAGTTTTCAACAGAAAAAATTTCATATAATATTAATTAACAGCACTTAAATTTCAAATAAGAAAATAAATATTTTAAATACATTCATGAAGTAACAAGATTTGAAATATAATTGTTTTGTTTGAGCAAAGTCGTATGAAATAAAATGTCTTCATTTGAAAGAAAGAAATGAAAATGATTTTAGAAAACGGGCAGGAGAAAAATATTTCAGAATAGTTTTCGTCAAAACAATTTACTGTCATAAAAGTTGGTTTAATTTACAAATGTTGTGGAAGTCTATGATGGCTCCACAATTGAGATTGAGAACTAAATTATGCGGTGTAACTATAAGGATGAAACGATGCTTCTATAAAATGCGGTTTATTTCTATGAGAAGGGGCATGGAGTCACCCCGCTACCAACGGTAAGCATCGCTTTCCGAGTTCTGGCGGGTCATGACCCGCGCAGTTACAAAAAAAGGAGCAACCCTATAATGGGCGCTTGCCAACTTGGCGCGTTGGTAGCAAAGTACTGAACAACAAACAAGTTTTCCTTTCCTCCACTATTTTAAATGCATGTTTCTAATCCATTGTTAAGTGCACAAAGCATTTTAAATTAAAATATTCTAAGAATTTGTTGGTGAAACCAATAGAATCAATTTATTTAATAGTTTGGAAGATATACAATTTATTATGAATTCATGGAAAACATAGAAGATCTTGAGAATAAACAAATATGAAACATCACTGTCTTGATAATGCTATGAAACAAAGTTTTTATGTTAGTACATATATATATATATATATTATATAATATAATAAGTATGTTATTTTGCATCCAAATACTAAGGATAAACAAAGAAATTTATTTTCTTGATAATTATAGAAATGTTTCAAGCAATCACAATATATCTCATTTTCTGTTTAGTTTTAACTAGCCGCCTTTCTCGACCAGCCGGTTCACCAGTATTACCGCTCGCTACAATTTTCAATTAAATATTTTAAGTAACTGGTCTCTTAATAGATTCTCAAACAAAACATTTTTAATCTTCAAATTTTGATAGTCATACCAAACTTATACAGTTGCTTAGATCGTTTCGTTCAATTTACTATATATATTTTGCTAATTTGTTGTCATTTCCGGTAAAACTTCAACTTTAATTTGAAGGAATGATGGAATTGCAATTAATATAAAGATAGTTTTTAATAAAACCAAGCGTTTTATTTTATTTATCATCTTTATTGTTATTTATTTATTATTATTATTATTGAATACGGGTATTGCAAACAGAATCGCTCGGTATTTAAGTCTTATGTGAACTACAAAATATTTTTCATAATTTATGTAATATCTGAAACAATAATTCAACAAAAATTTCTCAGATTCAGCATAAATTTCAGTTTTTAGTTTTGCTTTTAAAAGGATTGAAATGAAATCAATAATAATATTTTGTTCCGGCCTATAAATATATTTCAAAAATTATGAAGTCTAAATTTAATGCAGTAAGGTATCATATTCTGAGAAATATTCTGGACACACCAAATTTTAAATAAATGAATGAGTGTTTCTATTTTCCACGATCAACTAAGACGTATTTATAAAGTTTTGAATGTTAAAAATTTAGAAAAATTCAACATTTTCATAATCTCAGGCCAATTAATCTTGAGAAACCTGCGCGCTGATTGGCGCTGATTTTCTTTGAAACGATCGAGGGAAAATCTAAAATTATCCTTTTTTTTGTTGAATAGTGATATTCAAATTTTCATAAATCAGTCAGTTAAAATGATTGATTTAGTTGATTGGAAATTAACTCTTTTTATTTAAAATATTAGTGTTTCAAGAACATTTTGTTAATCGTGATTTCCACAGCTTTATGTAAGCTTTATGTAAAATCAAAAATTCGTTATTTATTAGAGCATTTATTGAATCAAGTTACATAAAATATAATCATTTTCCATTTAGACCATTTTAGCAGATCTGTGTCTTACTAAAGGTTTACAAATTAGCTGTGTGACCCTGATTTGAATGGATATCCTGTTTATATTAAACAAAACTTGCCTTAAAATAAAACTGATTTATTGGATTAATAATATAAAGAGTGTAAATGATCATAAAATAATTTTTCTTAATTGTTGAGAAAAAATAATATTTCATATTTGTTTCATTTCCTTCAGACAAGTGCCGAAAATTATATTTTTGCAGATTTCATCTCCAAAAAGATTTAATTTATTTATAGTTGGAGCTTTAATCAATGTGATGTGGCAACACTAAAAAAGCTAATTTTTTCCCATGAATGCGAAACGTGCTCGTGCAGCTTAAATTTTATTTTTATTTTGTACGAAAAAAATTGTTGAAAAATATAGTTAAAATATTTATCTAAAAATTCATTAAAAATATAAATTTAATTTTAAGGTTAAAACATTGGTATCATTTAAAAGATAAATGTTTGATCTTTAACTTCATGTAAAAGTCTTTTTTGTGCGGTAATATTTTCGGAAGTTATAGCAGAAACACGTCAAAAATTCGCTTAATTTTTAAATAAATAAAATTCTAATTTATATTCAAAAAATAACCCCCAAGTGCACATTCCCAGCTTCCAAGGTATACACATGCCAAATTTGGTAGCTGTAGGTTGAATGGTCTGGCCTGTAGAGCGCCAACACACACACACACACACACACACGCACACAGACAGACACACACACACATATTGAGCTTTATTATAAGTATAGATTATCATAATTCATTGCTTATTTATAATGGAGTACATTTTTATTTCATTCAATCCGAAACAACAAATACCTTCAACAGAGAATCAAGTAAAAAATAGTTCTTATAAAGAAATTTTTACATTGGTATTAGGAAAATTAAGTTTCATGAAGTAAAAATGAATTTGGATCTCTTTTTCGTACTCTTTGTCCAGCATTTTCATAAAAATCTGGTTGTTTACTATTCATGAACTATGCATATACTTGATATAAAAATATACTTGATATAAACTCTAAAATAACCATAAATAATAACATTCTTTTTCAAATTTATCACAGCTATATATTTTCAAGTTAACAACTGTTTAAATAAAATTGGGTTTCAAGTTAACAACTGTTTAATTCATATAAATTTCAAAATTTTACAAAAGTTTGAGATATGAGATACTATTAAATTCTCTTCTCTTGCTCTGTAAAATTCAGTAATATTATAATATTACTTAAATTGACATATAATTATTTGCTTTGTTTAATAGATATTGGTTTTGATTGATTTTTAATTATACTTTTTACAGTTGCGACTTCTTATTTGGATATCCTCGTAAACAAATAGCATAAATTACTTTAAATTAATAAAATACATTTCTTTCAAAGATTAAATAGTCAGATAAAGATTTAATCTCATTAGGAAACTATTGATATTAATACAAAAAACGAAATTCTACGAAAATTTACAGACTACTTGTTTAACAAATCAAGTCAGAGAAACAATCCCAAAAAAAGCCGAGTTGGCATCACACAAGCCTTTCGCATTAGTGCACTTAATTCATTGTACATGGAAATTTGATTTCTTGAAAATAGAATCAATCGATGAACGAAAAAAAAAAGAAAAAAAAAAAAGAAGCAAGCGTATAATAACAATAACATTTTAAGACGCCAACTTTCAGGTGATAATCATGTGACATATTTGGACTAACGAAGGTCCACTACCGGGACAAAACCGCAGGAAAAGCTGGTTACATCAGCGCTACCTGCTGGCTTGATGCTTAATTGTAAAACTAACGTTTGTGCATATCAATGATCTTTGGTTGATGATCTTTCATTGATCATTGATTGAACGATCCGCTGTTTAGCAACCGGTTTGGTGAACAACGAACCGATAGAGTCCCAACACGCAGAGGTGCAAACATAAATTCATTGTTATTATAAGCAAAAATAAAGATTGGAGATATGCATGGTCAAAAGTAGTACTATTTAGTCGTTTATTTATTTATTGCTTTAAATTTTTGATTTTTCCGCTGATTTTTTTTAAATTTAAAATTTTTTATTTTTTTATTTTCTATATTATGAAAAAATACCTTTCTCATAAAATTTATAGTTTGCTCTTTAATTGAAAAATATGCATTTTTCATTCATTTATTTATCTATGATACTAACGCTAGGGAGGGATTCGAAATCAAAAAACTCTGGTGAGCTGCCATGTCATCGCGGACGGTGAGATGCTGAAATCGGAAGATGTGCCCGTCTGGGCGCATTTTCATCCTATTGGAAATAACTTAAATTTGGTTACCACACATTTATTAACGAAAGTTGCAGAAGAAAATCCCATGGACATTAGTAATGTGTTTAAGAATCTATCTATCTTTATATATATTTACAAAAAATTTACCTGTAAATATATCACGACATTAATAAGTTTTGTTTTCTTACACTGACATTATCTCCATCTATGATGCTCACGAATGCTTCAATTAAATCACAGAAATAAGATTGGAACCAAGAAGTGAAGTAAAGAACTTAAAATTGAGAAATGAAATTAAAATTGAAGGGGCAAAACTGAAAACAAAATAAAAAAATATTAGCAATAACTACTGTTTTGTTAACTGAAGGGAGAATACAATGAATCAGCAAAAATATAAAATTTCAGATCTCAATTCATTGACCTTTGCGATTTATTCATGTTTAGATTCATTTGTACATCGATAAATCAGTTCATTTAAACATTAAGAAACGTGACTCAATTGTTAGTCGCCAAAACAGAAGTTGTGATCGATGAATATATTTTTAACTCCATTTAGCGTTACAGAAGGCGGGGATGATTATGTTACAGTGAAAACCCGAAATCAGTCAAAAGGCGAATTAACTAGGAAAAACGCTTTCTAACTGATATCGCCAGGGAGAACCGGAATTAACTAGGAAAAATGCGTTTTCTCACTAACAACGCTAGGTATAACCATTTTATTCATATTTTGACTGATTTGTTAGACAAAGTAATTTGCATCTATTCAAAATTATTATATTAAATTATAGTAAAACAGTATTTGAGGAAAAATCCTATCATTGAAGGAAAAAAAATACTTTCTTTGGATATTGTTTAAAGCAGTACCGTTATTACAGATTATTTATTTCGATAAGGCAGACTACTGTGACACTAAAATTGCAAAGAGAATCATTTTTCATACATAAACGTCTCTTTGAAGTACAGTGTTTTTTTACAAGAACAGTGGACGAACCCTTGCCCAGTTCCTATAGCTCTTTTTCTTGCTGCTGTTCTCAGAGATATTTCCTGATTCGGTAATTGTTCTTTAATCAAGAAAATTTGCTCGAATTCAGATCTAAAAATCAGGGAATATGTTAAACTTTTGTATCAAACTTGCACCCTGAAGAGATATAATCTACTGTATAAATATTTATAAAATGAATTAAAGTTAAAATTAATATAAAATGAATAAATTAAGTTTAATAAGTTTAAATATCATTTCTTACCTCGAATGCAGTTTGTTCCGAACTCCCTTTTTCGTACGAATTTTCTACAGGCCATCTTTATTTTTTCAAGCACTACACAGATGAGATTTCGAAAATTAGCTTTTGCTCTATCAACATCTGGAATGGGAATAACAAGATTATCTCCAATATCAACCTCAGGATGTGTTGTATCGGAGATCTTTTTATTCGTTTGGCTTGCTTTATTCAATTTTCTTTGGCTTCCTCTCTAATTAGAAAAATATTGGTCGACTTTTTAGCAAGCATGTGCTCCCCTGATTATGCTTGCCCGGTTTCTTGTTCTTCTGCAATTATATCGTCGAAAATTTTTTGAAGCTCATCTTCTTCTTCGATAGTTTTTATAATATCTGATGGTAAAGTTGAGTTGTCATTCCAACCCTTGGTTCAATCCCAAACATAGCTTTGTATGGTGATTGTTTAATTCCTGAATGTAGAGCTCTGCTTTTCATGAATTGGACAAAACGAAGACCATAGGGCCACTTTGTAGTTTTATTACCCTTCATCCATGAAGCCAACATATTTTCTATTTCTTGGTTGGCCCTCTCAATCGAACCCTGCGACTGGCTGTGACGAGATTTCCCATGAACAATCTTCAATTCTGGCCAATGTGTACGTAACTGTTCTATAGCTGAATTTACAAACTCTTTTCCATTATCAGATTGCAGTATGCAAGGAGCCCCAAATATCAAAAATATATCAAGTACTTCACCGCAACCTCTTCCGCTCTTTCGCTCTGAAGGGGTCGTAGTACCACAAATTTTATTAAATGGTCCTGGTAAACCAAAATAAACTTAAATTCATTATCTGCCTGAGATTGCATGTCAATCAAATTCTCTTGGCAGCGACTACTCATTTCTGAGTGAATGATAGGTTTGGAAACCGAACCTTTCCTTTTCATATTTTTTTCTATTGACATATTTCACACATTGATAAAAAAAATGTGTATCCTCTCAGTGGTTATGTTAGCATATTTTCTTGAAATTTCAATATTAAGTCTGTCTCTACCACCATGTCCTATGGCCACATGTGCAAATTCGATGACATCAACTGGTAAATAATATTTGATGGGCTCATTTGAAAAATCAACTTTTTTATTCCACTGATTTCATCAATGTTAAACCTTTTTAATCTGCAGTACTGAACAGAAGTCTTGCTAACGGCAGATTTTGCTTCCTCAACCACAGATAAAAGAGTGTTGTATTCATCACGTGTCATCACATTCAAATTATTCTGTTTTTTCTGTAAAAATTGCAATTGTTCAAGAAATTTATTTTTTTCCAGCAGACAGCATTAACAATTTATTTTCTCATTGTAAATAAATCAACAGCACAAACACGTTTCAACAAGAATGAAATTGGCAACTTCAATTTGTTTCGAAAATTTCACGAACAAGATTCGTACAGTTTTAACTCGACAAAATCGTAAATAACTAGAGATCGTAAAATCTCTTTAACTCCGTAATAACTCCTTAGCGCTGTAATTCGGGTTTTCCCTGGCGCTGTCAGAACGCGTTCTCCCTAGTGAATTCACGTTCTCCCTAGCGCTGTCAGTTAAAAGGCGTGTTCCCTAGTGAATTGGCGTTTTGACTGATTTCGGGTTTTCACTGTAACATATATATATATTGATGAATAATGGAGCTTCAATTTGTGAGTGAGAAGATGTAAAGTTATTACGTCTACGAAAAGATACATCATAGATTTATGAAAATTATAATTCTTAAATCTCATATTTAAACTAATATTGCATTATGATAAAAACAGCATAAAATATTTTTGATCAGATTTTTAATGCTTACACCAGTTTTACTTGGAGAATGTCCTTAAACCCCTCCTTTTCCTCAAGGACCATTCTATTATCCACTACCTAAGGTGTGCCGTGTTCCGGGCTCGCAAAACGGACAGCTGCTTAAACGCATCATCACACAGTGATTAATGCTTTATAATATCCAGCACCTCCATCCACCACTGATATATTGTTATACTGTCTTGTATGATGTGGCATTCATGATAAATTTGTCTATGGCTTCATTTGCTTTATTGCAATTCATTCCCCATCCTACACACACACTCACATTTTTTTTTCCCAAATCGGATGGTTATTGCAGACGAATTTTGAGATATGATTAGATTAGGCATTCCATTTTCCAATAACTTTTCCAACTCCATGTATTGACAAAAATGAGATAAATTCTTTCATTTCAGAAATCGCAATCAAAGGCTTTTGATTCCTAAAACATTGTTATTTTTGGTATGAGAATACTTTGAATGCTTAAACTCCGAAGGCACAATTTTATAATTCCTTTAGAACAAAAAACAGGTCGCTTCATGAAGTCACGCATAGTATTCACAATAGAGGATTTTTTTTCTTCTATTGGATATGACAAAAAAGTTCTTTTAAAAATAAATGAATAAATAACCAGCAAGAAATAATTTTTTAAAGTTAATAAATCGACAACTTGCAGTTTTAAAGAAAGGTAGCAACATTTTAAAGAAAACATATTGCCACTTTTCCGGGAAATTTGTTGTGTGGTTCGAATGCTATTAATAGTCAACTAAAAGTTTAAAAAAAAATACGACACGTTCTTGGAATATGTATAAAATTTTGATAGAACAATAACAATATAACAATAATTTTGATAGAACAAAGTAATACCAATGTCTTATCATGTGACTCAAGATATTAAAATAAAAAATAGGAAATTGGCCATTGATTTAATTAAGAAACATTAACTTTTTTGATATCTTGTCCCGCCCCCTCCCCCAGCAGGAAAACGACTGCATAGAGCAATGAATTTTCATCATCTAACTAAATTATAGCTTAGATGCTGTGACAATTAATGACACATTTTTAGAAAATTCATCTTGCAGCGTTATGTGGCAATTTCAGACAGCTTGATTGAATAAGGTAACTTTGTAGCGATTATTATACAATTGCTCAAATACGATTTTCGTTTCTTAATGGAGATTTTTTCTAATGATCGACTCGAAGCGTATTTTTCAAAACCTCTCATATATTAAGAACTTATTTGTGGAATTATCTTCCTACATTTAAGTAAAAAATACAACATTTTCATTAAAATATACTTCTTGGTAAAGAAAAAAAAACAGAAAGTTTCTGCAATATTTTTATCGATAACAATTCATATAAAATTTTCTGAAAGAAATCCACGATTCGTCGTTACTAATTTTTTTTAAATGCAAAAAAAAAAAAAAAAAACATCAATACAAGGGAAACATGTTTGCAATTTCTCTTTAAAGCCTCTTTTATAGAGGAGGGTATTTTTTCTTCAGTTGCGTACAAAACATTTTTTAATATGTTTCATCATCATAGAAAGTTTTTAAATTTTCATAAATATATAATATTTAAAAAAAGAAGATTTGCATTTGTAAGAGCATATGCATAACAAAGAAAGCGGGAAAGAATTTTTGATTAATATTTCATGTTTTCACATTCTAACAGTTTTTAAATTATCTTTTGCATTTTCATAGATACTTCCCACGCACATCTAAGCTGTGGTTTGATTGCTTTTTATGGTGCAGAATTTCCATAAAATGACAAAGCGTTATTCATTTTAGAGAAAAATTCAGTTGATTAAAAAATATGATTTGCGTAAATCGAAATAAATTCGAATCGCCATCAAAAATGTTTTTGTCATTTAATATTTGAAAAGTGGTCACGTAGAACTTCGTCGATACAGGAATCCGTGGCGGCCATTACATTGAACTAATCGAAATAAAATGTGAGAGAGAATCATTTAAAAGTATGTGCTGGAAACTGTTTTCAACGATAACGTTGAAGCCTATGTTATTATTAAGAGTTTTAAGATTCAGGTTGCAGTGAAAAAATGTCAACATTTTCGAATGGCGGCATCTACTTTTTCTCATGTCAAAATGATCAAAAAAATGGAGAATCATGAATGGCGGCAGAACTCGAAAAGTATCACGAAAATCCGATGCTTGTGATAATAAGTGCTGTTTGGCGGTTGTTTACAAAATATTATTACAAACCGCCTATTGACAAAAGGATGAGGCATACGGTACCACTTTGAATTATTCACATTATACAGATGGCTGAAGCAACATCACAAACACAATATGCAAATCATCGTTTATGGAAAACTTTTAAAGTACAACATGACAATACGTTTCTTTAATAGAATGCCAGCACAAGTCAACGAGATGGCACCTGCAGTGAAAGAATGAGGTGAATTGATAACGCTACATTAAATGATGATCCCAAATGGATGTGCGTTTATCTTGCATGCATTTGGGGGTCTCTGGGCCGAAATTCAGTCTCCTTGCAAGTAGATAATCTGCAGTAACAAACTGTGGACCACCCACTTCTTTCGAAGTTGTTGCGGAAAAGTATACAACGCAATGGCTGAAGATCATACGCAAACTATACGAACAATTGTTCACAATTTGTGTAAACCGAAAATCATGGTCCACAAGCTTCAACATTCTTCCCCCCCCCCCCCCCAAAAAAAATGTTATAGATTCTAGCACATCCAAATATTGCAGCAAAATCAGAAGGGGGTTTTGCAATTTCATTTCTCGTCATATAAAAGATGGAAAGATGGTAACTTTTATGGATATTAAGGGTGAAGTACATTTTCTCTTAACAAACATTATGAAGTTCACGCATTAGTCTGAAAAAATACATTTGATATCGCATCAGTACTTTGTGGCAATGTGGTGTCTTATCAGAAGTGAACTTTCACAAGTTTAAAAACGCTCTTCGACACAAGTGATCGCAGCATCGAAATACTTTTAATAGCTTCGTATTTATACACGATGAAGAGTTCTTACATAGAGTGACAAGCGCAACAACAGTAGTTGGGGGACACGATTGCTTATCCGTTGCGAATATATTAAAAGTCTAAGTATCAAGTCCTGTATGAGGAATATTGTTTGACAAATTCAAAAATCCGAAATACATATTTATGTTATGAATTTTCCAATTTATAGAGAAAACTTATTTATATTGTTTGATAAAGAATTTACTGGCTAATCTCTTTTGTAAAAACCAAGACTTCGTTTTCTAAAAATTACATATAAAGGCATGAATTATTTATCGATGCTTTTCTTTAACTCTTCTTAATGAACGGAAATGTTGCGAGTAATATATTGGGGAATGGATATGGTCTTAATTGTGCTCCATACGTTAAACTGTACTAAAAAATTATATTAAAAAAACCTATTAACGTCATCAGAAGCGTTAAATAAAATTATTTGTGGGTGCTGAAAGATGGAAGATTGATTTAAATCCAATTTTAAGTAAATATTTACAGCAGTTAGAATTTCTTGGAAATACAGATTTTAATAATGGGAATATTTTTAAAATAGTAATGACGGAAAACTTTCGAAGGCATATTTTCCAGTAATCGATTTTCTCAACTGGCAATGAAATTTTTAAAAAATCATTGATGCGTTCTGCAAATTTAAATGTAATTGTTTTTATATTAAAGCTATGTTGTCCTTATTTTCATATTTAATACATTTTTAACTGGCAGTCAATGAAATCAATTGAGTTCACTGTCACACTTCTTACTGTATGTTTATTTTTATCATTTGAATTATATTTCTCAGGTATTTTGAAATCGCAACACTTAAGCACGTTCAATATATTGAACTTCTCAATGTAAATGCAATTCACAAGATTGAACTTCTTAATTTTATTTAAAATTGCTAGCTTGAAAAATGAAATTCTTACGCAAGTATTCTTACCAAATTTTAATGCCAGTACTTATGTTTCTCTGCGTATTTCCGAATCTGGGCGTTAATCAAAAGGATCTGTCTGTCTTCCAACAAGGAGAAGAATACTGTAGATGGTGCCAAAGTAAGGGAAAAACGGATGAAATGGAATCTTAAGTGTTAAGAATCAAATAATAAAGATAGAAAAAGGTACAGTAAACTTTCATATGGACAAAATTTTATGTTAATATCACGGATATATTCTGGAATATTTAATATATTGGTGGAATTATAGCAAAATGCTATTAAGAAGTTTTGATTTTTTTTTACATCAAACATTTTTGTCAATGAATATTTTGAATTATGTAGATGTATATAAAGTATTTTGCCAATAAGTTGTTATTAGACATATCATACAAATATAGTGTTTTAGAAAATATTCCGATAGATTGTATTCTTTAAAAACTCATCAAATTATGAAAGTAAAAAAGGAAGACTTTTTGAACTAGACAAGTGAAAAAGAACAATTTCCAAGAGTAAATTTTTGGTTGAAAAATCTATAGAATAGGAGTTGACTACGGATGCACCAGATCAATGTGTTGGCCGATGGTTTAAAACTCACTTAAAAAATTGGAGTAAGGATACACATGATTATATGAGATTGGTAATAACTGGTCAGAGAAAGTGAAGTGTTATAACACCTTTAAATCATCTTTGAGCAGCAGATACAAAATTTCAGAGCTTATCATACCACCCCGAAAGCAACACCAGAACTCTTTCCCTGCCGTTAATAACCTGGGAGGGAGGGTGTTTATCGGGATTCACGGCGGTGCTTCGACGGTATCTTCTTTGATCCACGATTTTGCTTTCAGCTCAAAACGTGACGCGAATTTCATGCATCCTCCAATCACAATGCTCCAAAGGGTTGTTTCAGCGCAATAGAAAATCGTGCGGCCATTCATACTCAAGCATTATGATCATTTTTTTTTCGTTCTTATTCTGAAAAGTACTGCTCTGTGCAGTAAATTAACTGTAACTTTTGTGATCAGGAGGAACCAATATTATAAAGAAGTTCCTTTTTCATAGAATTCAAACTACTGAATGCGAATATTTTTTTCGTGCGAATATTTCATTCGGTTAATTTTCACCGGGAAATGATTACTTTAGATTTTCTGCTATTCTATGATATTAACTCATGAAATCAAATTGAATCATTTCCCTGAATAAATCTAAATTGTATTAGTTGATTTTAATAAGTTCTCTCAAATAAAGAAAACCAAAGTGATTTATGAGGGCTACTTCTTCACGGTTTATTGCCTTGAAAACTTATATGTATGGATAATGTTTGGTGCAAACTTTCCAGACACATATGAAGAACTGAAAGAAATTACTATTTTTTTTCACAAAGGAGGAAAAGTGTTTAATATAAAATAATAATAATAATAACAAAAAAAAGGCTACAAAGTTGTTATATACCGGGTGCGGCATAAATTCGTGCAAACTTCAAAAATTCATAATAAAAAAAGTAATGCTCGAAAAAGATTGCGGTTTGCGGGAAAATGTTCAGAGACCCTTTGGATTTTGTTATTTCTATTAAGAAAAGTGTATTTAAAAATAACCGATAGAGGGCGCTCACACGTCATACCGAGAAGGTTTATGCAAATCAGCATAGCTATAAAACACAAGGCTGGAAATGGATCTGTCATTCGACGCAAGTAGCATGTTATCGCTTCCGGATCGAGCATCAGTGGTTAAACTGTTCGATAAGAACGGCGAATCCGCGACTAAAGCCTTTCGACAGTTACGGACGGTGAAAGGAATTTAGGCGAAGAAAAACCCAATTTCATTGAATGGGATATTGAATTCAGTTCGCCGTTTCGAGGAAACGGAAAGATTAGAGGATCGTCCACGAAGTGACAGACCATCCGTTAGCGCTGACCACGTCCCTGTTATCCAAAGTGTTCTGAGAAATGTGGCAGCCGAGACTTCAACGGGGAGTTGCAGTACACGTGAAGCAGATAAAGTAACAGGAATTCTGGAAAGGTCGATCCGACGCATTTTGCAGGAAATCTTGAAACTGCATCCGTACTAGATAGAGGCATTTCATCAGTTGTTGCCAACAGATTGCGAGAAAAGAAAAGCCTTTGCAACATGGGTGCTCGCACAAATGGAACGTGATCCAGAATGGTTACTGAACATCATGTGGACAGATGAATTCCACTTTTCATTGCATGGTGACGTCAATACGGAAAAAAGTGGTATCTAGGCGACATCAAATTGCTACATTCTCTTATGTGACTGTTTCGTGCGGTTTGACTGCGTCCTTTATTCTAGGCTCTTTCTGTTTTGAAGAGCGTTGTCCTGTATCCGGTTGGAAAACCTGTTCCGTCAATGCAGAATTCTATCTTAGGCTTTTGCGTGACCACTTTATGCCTGCTTTGCAGCAAAGACGTGCATTATCTTCCGTCACCTTCATGCAGGATGGTGCCCCGACCCACGTTGCTATTTCCGTTAAGACGTTCCTCCTAGACACATTCACTGAGAACAGAGTGATAAGACGAGGATGTAAGAATGAGTGGCCCTCATGATCGCCAGATCTTGTTCCAGTGGACTTTTGGTTGTGGGGATACCTGAAGTCTCATGTCTATAGAAGCTGTCCTGCCACTTTTATGAAACTGAAAGATGCCATTCAACTGGTCGTTGGTGTCATCGATGCCGAAATCTTATACCTCACTTGCTTACTACCTTGTGGTGGCGATCATGTTGAGAATCTTTTGCTTTAAAATAAAATGTACTATAATGTTACTGTGCTCTGTTTTCCTGATTTGCATAAACCGTCTCGGTATGACGTGTGAGTGCCATCTATCGATCATTTTCTATATACAATTTTTTTAAATCGAAATAAAAAAATCCAAAGGCTTTCTGAACATATTCCCGCAAACCGCAATTTTTTTTGAGCATTACTTTTTTTATTATGATTTTTTGAAGTTTAAGTAGAGCTAAACCAATTTATTAACCAATTATTATCTTCTGCTTTTATACTAGCAGAGAAAGTTCCAGAACACTTATCTGGTAAACGAAAGAAAGGTCCAGAATCTTCTGGAACACGAAATAAAGGAATACCTAAAATCAAGGAATTAAGTATTTACACAAACTGTTAATCGCATGGTCTCTAGCGGGATTCGAACTCACCATCTCTTGATTATGAGACCAGTGCTATGACCAGTCGGAGTGGAGAGTCGACTACCTCTTTTCAATACGGCAATATATTTACCGCCGTCCCCAACCAGGTGGTTCACTAGCACTAATGCCTGTTAAAATTTTTAGTAATTTATGCTACTTGATCACTTAATAGCTTCTTTAGTAAAATATTTTTAAGATCCACATTTTTATAGCAATATAATTCATAGTATTATAGAAGTCTTATTACATTCTGTTAATTATACTATGTATCTCTTTAATTTTCTGCCAGTTCTTGTAAAATTTGAATTATAAATTGAAGCGGAAGTGATTAAACTATAATTAGAACAAAAGATTTTCATGAAATAAAGCATGTTTTTTTTTCATATAAATACAGGAAATAAAAGTTTTTAGAAAAAAAAAATATCATAGTGAAGTCTTATATACACTATAATATTTTTATACAATATCAAAAAGAATGATTCAATTAAAAAAAATTCTCTGATTTATCATAAAATCCAGTTTTTTGTTTATTTTCAAGAGTATTTTAGTAGCATAAATAATAATATTCATTTCATTTCCATTAATGCATGTACTTCTGAAAGAAAAAAAAAAGAATATTAAGTCTAAATTTTACACAGTCTTTTGATCCTGAGCAATCATATTCAGAAAATATTCTTAATACTCCAACTTTTAAATGAAAAAAAAAAAAAAAAAAAAAAAAAAAACGTTTCTATTTTCTGCAATTAAAATTGACCGAATTATGACGTTTTGAATATTATTATTTCAGTACAATTCAGCAAGTTCACAATTTTAAGTTAATTAGCTTTGGGGAAACTCCAATCGCTAGCTTCTTTCAAACGGTCAATGAAGTAGTCTAACATTGTTCCTTTTTACAAGGTAGTAATATTTAAATTTTAGTAACTCAATTATTATATCTTCATATTCTCAAAATTCAGCATTGAATAGAGCATTTATATTCACACCTAAACAACCTCCACCAATGACAAAAATAAAGACAAATATTTGCTTGAATGGTGAGAACAGAAACTAGAATTCTTGATACGATCCAAGAAGGGCAAATATTCAAGTGTTAGAATTCTAAGAATTTCCTTTCTATTGTATGAGTACGTGTCATTATTTTATTTCTCTTTCTGTACTTGCAGTCCAATGATTTGGCAAATGACTTCCTTCCTTTTCATGAAAATATTGCTAGAAACAAACCGAGACAGCTAAGGTGTAAATTTCTAATGTTATGAAAATGCCTTTCACATCATAGAAACTATATAACATTATACATTAGAACAAGAGTCATTTGACCTCAAAATATGTTGAAAATTAATTTCAACGCGAATTCACCCATGAAGTGGTAGTCATCACGTCCTTTCAATTCAGGCTTGCAAAAATGTCTAAGTAATTCTTGCCTGCATTAGGAATATCAAATTCATTTTAATATTCAATCATCGAAGTCCTGGCATAGATGGTATAAATAACATCCTAATGAAGAACTTCAATCTCAATCAAATCTACTTCAATGAATCCATTAACTCCATGTTTAAAATCAAATGTTTTCTAAATTGTTAGAAAACTAGTATTGTTGTAAGGTGACAACCAAAACAACTAGCTATCATCCAATCAGCTTCCTGCCCAGCCTTAGAAAGGTCACAGAAGAAATCATTCTTAACAGATAAAACGACCATGCAGAAGACTGAATCTCATCTTATTAATTCGGCGATAGTTGAACGGTTTCTTAGGATGGCTGAGGACATACGGTAAAACTTCAGCAATTGACTGGACATAAGTGCTTATTCTTTTAATATCTCCAAGACATACGATGAAGTTTTGTAGATGAAGATCATTGACGGAATCATTGAACTCTGCTGTTCCCTCCCTTTCTAACAGAGAAATCATGGTGGGAATTAATAATTCATCATTCACACCCAAAACTATCCAATCTGGAGTTGTTTCGATCTTCAAACTCCTATTTGCTTTAATTTCTTTATTAATGATATTGTAATTCTACCGTTATTTCTTTACAGTTATTATTACAGTGATTTCTTTACAGTTATTATCACAGTTATTTAAATAGTACAGTTATTTCTTTATTAACAATGGAGGATCTAAATCAACATCCACAAATGCCAAACTGCCCTCTTTACACAGAAAGGAAATTTATTTCCTCCACCAAAGTTATTCATTAAAATCATCAGCATGTAACAATGATTCAACATACATCGGTATCATCCGAGGCAAGCACTTAAATTTTAAAAGTCACATTAAAAAAAAATCAAGCGCAACTCCAAAGAAACTATGTTAATCTTTACTCAATTCTGAACCCAAAATCCGAACTTTCGAGAGTAAATAAACTATTCACATTTACACTTTGTTAAGATGATGAATTCCATATACATCCCTCATTTAAACGACTGCAGCTAAAACTCATAACCAGGAATCGAAAATACATTAAAACAAAACAGTGAGGCAAATACACAATACACCGAGATTTCAACGTACTAATGATAACAGAAAACAATCGTCAACTCTCCATTATCAATGAATTTCATAAAAAGATCACCATATTTTTCGTCAAATTAGATAAAAGCGACAATTAAAGAAATTGGGATCTAAGATCCCAAGGATCACACATCAGGACACTTCGTCGATTTATCGCGGTTAGATAGATCTCCAGTAACTTACAGTTGCGTCAAAACTCTAAACCCCGATCTTTGCCAATCAATTACATCACGTAAAATTCACTCGTTTTTCTTCTTTTTTTTGTTTATATTTTAGTTTTTTTTTACGGGAGAGACAAAGTTTCAAAATAAATAATAATATCTTGCTATTTGAACTAAACCTTGTAGGCAGAGACTGATATATAATCGGTATTGTATTATGCCTAATTCTATAACTTAAGCGTTATCGAAAAATAGCTAGAGATTAAAGATGGAAACATGCAATTCAAATATCGATCATTCAAAGAGTCTAGGAAATTCTTCAGCGTTTAAGTGTCCAATCGTCAATAGCAATACATTCAGAGTCCTGCTCTTTAACTACAAGAGGTGACTTACACGAAAATGGTTTTTCCGCACAATGACACTGAAAAGTTCTATGCACTTGGATGATTTATTTTCAATCCAAAGCTTCAGTGATTGTCATTTGTTTTATAACATAAACACACCAAATGGATCAAATTTTGCCAATCTGATAGATTAAATACATGGTGGATTTTTAATTCTAGAGTTACAAGTCACGGATCAAGTGAGCCAAAATTATTGCAAACGGAGAGAATTAGGGTACATATTTTAAAAACAATATATTACTGACAATAAAGAACAAATCATTGGGGCAAAGGAAACAAACAAACAAAATAAATAAATAACATGAAGTTTTTATCAGAAAATATTCCTTGAGAAACAAAATACGGCCTTACGTGATCGCACCGAAAATGATATCAGGGCTAATACGAGATTTTAGATCTCGTATTCAGATTCGTGAACATCTTATAGAATCTGAAATGGGCATGCCACGTACATGCCATAAAAGTTCAATTCTAATTTATTGGAGCTTCAATAGAAAAAGTAAGCCAGCATCAAACTAATAAAAAAGGCCAATCATTATTCTACTATGTTCGATGGCACTCTGGATATTTCTCACAAAGACAAAACAGGCCAAATATTAAAATATGTTGTGATGGATCTTTTATAGATAAAGTAATCTTTTTTAGATTTCAGTGAAACAATAAAAACTAAAATTTAAAGGAATTTAAAAAATGATTTTGAGCTAGCTTGAAGCTAATGATCGTGATATAAAGAATTGTAGAAGCCCAGCTTATGTAAATGCTGCTATTACGGGTGGAATGCATTCAGGAGTTGAGCAAAGATTAAAAGAAATTATTCTCAAACTTCAATTTGTATTCGCCTGAAACCATTTGTTAAATCTGCCTTGTTTCCATGTTGCCTTAGATGAGCCGATTTCAGTTCCTTTCAGTACAACAGAGCGCTACTTTTTTTTTTCAAGACAGCACATCGTCAAAGATACAGACAAAATTGTATATAGTGTCAAGATACCCGGTTGACCGGAAGAGGCGATGGCATGAATATGTCACGATTTCATTATAAAGACAATTTAGTCACTGGAAAAAATGGAAAGGGCAGGTGAAAACAGGAATAGATTCAGGAACTTTACTCGTTACGATGTAGTTTCCTCTCCTTGCTTTTTGGACCTTTGGCAATCTGTGCTGTATCAAGTAACCGTAGCACACAATTATTTACAAACAAAGGGGCTCGACATGAAACTGTCCACTCTGAAATTTAAGTGTTTTGCAGACAGTGCTGTAAGTTCATCTGAAATATGAATGAAGGCCTTGATATTTCCATAAAGGTGCACAATGAGAAGGCATTTTGTCTATGGAAGTTGAGATGCTTGCTTGTTCAGCGAAAATCAGTTGATGCGAAAACTGTGCTTTTCTTCAGATAGAATAGTTACTGAAATTCGGAAGAAACGTCAGCATCTATGGAATTTAGCGAAAAAGTTTGTCTGAGCTCCCTATATTACTAAATTCGGTCGGCGCTGAATGAAATCTAGATTACGCATTTTGTCGGAATTGACAAACAGTACTTCAAGTTCGAATGTTTCAAAAGACATAAGTGACAATGGCAAAGACATAAGTGGCAACAGTAAAAATCTTTGCTGCTAGAAAAAGACAAAGTGTTATTTAAAGACAGAAATTTTGTTTATAATTCTATAAATTTTTCTTTAAAAATATATTCGTAATATTTTCATTCCATTTCTGATTGAAGTTTATTTATGCATTATATTCTCTTTGCTATTATTCGTCATGTGCTCTTACTTTTATGCAATAATAATTAATTTTGTCGTATTGTATTTAAACGCTATACGCTCAAGTAGCATATGTGTAGGAATTTAAATAACAAACGTGTTTCAAGAGGCAGGCATGCTTTATAATCAAATATTTATATCCTCATAATACACAAAAGCAAATTTATTCTTGCCGAAAAATTCTTTAGAATTTCTGTAAATGTTTGAATGTTTTTGATTTAAGTTTCTAAATAAAGCAAAATTTGGCTTCTGTCTCGGACGGCGATGCCATTAGCTTGTACCATCTTATTTTATATTCACCATCTGAACCATTTTCTCGATAACTCGTTAAGGCTTTTAGAAAAATAATCCTGGATATAGCACAAACTAGAACAAAATCCATTGGCCAGGTATCTATTCAATTAAAATTTGAGGTTCCTGAGATCGTTTATTAAAAGACTTTTCCAAAATTATATTTTGAAATTGTGATATAAATTTTTACTTTAAAATATTTATTTTTAGCTAACACGATCACGATACAGTGAAACCCTCGGAATGATTTTGAAGAAAAGTATTAACTAGTGATTTTTAACTAATAGAACTTAAAATCTTTACCTAGGAAAATTGATTATATAATTTTTTTAAATATAAAAATATCCACAATAGCGCAATCAATTTTGTTTTTGGAATCTCTTCAGTTCCGGAAATTTAATGAAATATTAATACAATTTAATTTGAAGTAGTGTTGATATTTTCATTTATCACCTTTTATCTATTTTTTGAAAACGTTCAAATTACTGAAAGGATTCCATTTTAGATAAAAATTGATTAAACACGCTATCTAATATTTTTTTAATTTCGAAATTATATCCATTATATCATTTAAAAAAATAAATTATTTGATAAGAACTTCTGAATTTTATCAAGGAAATCTGAAGGGGTTTTTTCAGATAATTCCAAATTTTTCACAATAAGTTTCCTTTCTTTGTTTAATGATATATAAGTTTTGTAAAATTTTGTTTAATTTGCTTCACTGAGCAAATTAATTCTGTTTCAAGGATTTGGAAAGGAATCTGTTTTTCTAAATTTACTCCTCAATTATTTGTAATTTTCGGACATTTAGTTCTAACAAGAAAAATGAATGGTGGAAAATTTTTCAATTTTATCAATTATTTTCTATGTCCCTTCAAAGTTTTACAAGCAGAGAACAAAATGAGATTAAGCCATTTGTTTCCATCCTTCGTTCCCTGGTAATTTAGAAGGATGATTTCTTGTACTCTAAAGTAATCAGGAAACTGAGATCTTATTTTATTTCTTTCATCGGTTTATTTCACGAAGATTTATTGTATAACAATACGACAGGAGCGATGAAAAAGTAATAATTTATGAATTTCGAGTACAATATAAACTACCGAAAAGTTATAAAAATCTGGAGAGAAAACATGAATTTATTATTATCTATAAAAGATAAATATAATAAAATTTCGATCTTTTCTTAACAAATTGTACAATGAACGAGTCAAGTCCAGCAAGATGTTAATTAAAAAATTTAAGTACTTGTATATGTTCAAAATAATTTCGGTCGGATTTTCTATGAAGTACGTGATTCTCCTCCGTTAAAGTAATATTTAAATGAATTACACTCTTATATAACATCACTTATATGCAGAGAACAGGTGGTAAGACATTTTGTCTAGTACAAGTTGTAAAAAAAAAAAAAAAAATCTAGAGATATGTCAGCAAAGAACATGATTCAAAATTAGGATAGAATAACGTTTGGTCACTTAGAAGCAATAAACACTAACTTAATGAAGTTTTCATGATTTGTCTATCGTTCTTAACCCCTATATAGCAAATTAATTTTCTAAAAAGTTTTTAATTTCATTTCTTCCATTTTTACACAAATTGTGATGCAAAATCACCCCTTGAAAAAAATTCTTCAGTCTAAATTTGATTAATAATTAAATACTTAGAATCTATTTTCAGTTGTTATCTACTGCTTGCTGCCTGTTTTTTTTTCTTTCATGTTCTTTTAAAAACTGATAGCAAAACTTATAATATTATTAATATATAACCGCCATATGAGCGGTACTTCAGAATAACTTTAAGATAAAAGTAGTATATAGTAATTATTTTTAGCTTTTGTTTGAGACCATCATAGTTTAATATTTTTATAGGAAGGCAGCAGATAGTATTAACCCCTTCCTGTAAGGGTTCAGATCCAGCAGGAGCATCAAATAAATAGAGCTTTCCTCCTTTTCTTCAGACCCTGGACAGACATATCTCAAGCGTCCGTGCCCATTATCCGGGGCGAATTCAATCAGTCATGCAACTCGATCCTTCTGTTCATAATGACGCTGCCACAACTGCAATCTTGCAGAAAAACACTCTTTTTGGCCACCTTTCATACCGCATCGCTTCCGTCGATGTAAATTGATTGCCCCGGCCATACTGACCACTTAGGTAATTGCTGCCCACACGTGACTAGGCAGGCCAAAGAACTGGGCAGACGGCCTACAACAGGTCTTGCTGAATATTACATGAAGACATGGATCTATCTGTACTCTGATTGGAGGCTTTCTACTGCTTTTTTTTTTTCTGTGCGCCGCAAAAATCTTTTCTCTGTTAGTCCGTCTTTTTTTCTTGTTTTCTGGAGAGGGGTCTGCTTCGATGCGCTCCGTCGAGCGTGTTATTGTCCGAGATGATAAGTGATCCGGGCTGCCCGTTTTGGTTTCTCTCGAGTGATCCGACTGAATTTGCACCCGGGCTTTCTTTTAGGTTGCTTTTAATTTCTCTTTTTCGGCCGGGGAGACGGCTTTTTCTTTCTCTCTTGTCCTCGTCGAAAGGAAACGAACCGGCTCTTCGAAAACAGTTTAAGTGTGGCGGCCGGGATAATTTATTTGTTTGAGCGGATACTCTAACTGTGGTTGGATTGAAGTTCGAAGGAGGTGAACTCAGTTTGAAACTTCCTTTCAAAAATCATGAAATAGACTTTGTTAGATAAGCCATTATAAAAGAAAAGATATCGAATCGATATTAATTATTCCTCATATATTTTCTATTATATTTTTTATTGGCAGACGTTTTTTGGATGGAGGCGACTTTACTAACAGAAAAATTGTCTTGCTTCCTTAAATGTGCAAAATAAAAGGTTTATTAATTATATCTACAATGAGCTGAAAGTAATATAACAAATTCTAATGTAATAAAAAGTTTTAATGTCATTTTCTAACGTATGTTTGTCTGCAAAGAAGGCAATCTTTTGAAATTTTAGCAACACTAAATAGTTTCCGTGAATCAAAGTGAAGCTTACAAATAATAATTTAAATTTGAAAGTTTATGGAATAATCTTTTGACTAATTATGCACAGATAGCCGAAGTTCTTTAAATGTCCCTCCTTTTTTTATATTGCTGGGAAAATAAAACTCATTGACTTATAATATGTTCAAATTTACAAACAAAAAAAGTTTAAAATAAAATAAATGTATAATTTTAGAATGAATATAGTTATATGCTTTTGGAAGATTAAAAAACTATGTAGTTGTAAATCAGGCTCAAAAGGTTTTATTTTGAGATCACAATTTTAAAGTGCACGAAATAAGTACAGAGCACGTGAAATTAACATAAACATTTTATAAAAACTCTTAGTCAGAGAAAAAAAAGTTGATAAAAATTCTTATAGAAGCTGTGTTTGTTTTATTAACATGAATTTATGAATTTGAATGTTTTTTTTATCAAATCTATATTTAAAAAACATTCGTTATAAATATTTATTTCACAAGAAAAGTTTTAAAATTTTAGGCACGAAAATTATTGTGGTTGTTTTAAAATGCATAAAATAATAAATGCATTTCAATCCGTTGCAAAAATGAAAAATATTAAAGACATATTAACACAAAATTCATTTCTCTGCAAATGCTGCATCATGACAAGAAAGAATATTATATGAAACCAAAATCTGAAACAATATTTACTTTCAACTGTGCAAAGGATGTGCTCTTTTCATTCCTAAGTTTCAAAAGGGCAGATATGTAAATTTTTTGTATATTATAAATGTGTATGTCTATATATGATTGAAAATTTTATAAGCATATGATTTGAAAATGTGTCACGTATTCTTATTTTCTAACTACGCATTTGTCAATAGTTGCTATCTAGACTTTCTTTTCTTTCAAAACTTTAAATATTTTTCGTCTGTTTACTTACTGTTTATTAGAATTCTGAATAATTAAGCACGAGACTGCTTTTGTTTTTCAAATTTTATGTGCCATCTACTAAAACTTTTCAACATTCTAAGGCTCATTATATGCGGTAGAAGAGAATTAAACTTTCATTGTTCTTATTTCCTTTGTAGAAATGTAAAGAAGGAACTATATTCATTTTGTTGCTCAATAATAAGAAGCAAGTCAAAGTGACTTCATTTGAAAATAATTATGTATATAATATTAAAGAAAAATAGAATTAATTTAAATGACCTAGATAACCTTTTGTTAAGGATCTTAAAGCTAATTTACTTTCATCTGCTTAGTTTATCAAAATGAATGACACTGCTCAATTGTTTAATTCTTGTAGTTGCACTCAAATCCTGATGTAATGTTTGAAGAATTAAGTGGAAAACAATGGGTGGCATCAAAATGTTTCGTTGATACTTCTAAGCTTTCCCCAAAAGCTGTCCCCAAAAAACTAGGAGAAATTTTTTTTTTTATGCTTTCTGAAACTAAAAATTTAGAAACGTTGTATAGTTAATAGTTTTAATGAACTATAAAAATGACTCGCTTTTAAATCATCAGAATATTCAAAACTTCAAAAATTTAATACACGTGAAAAAAATGGGATGTGAAATTCTGTTTACAAACAAGAAACGAGTGGAAGTTCATTAAAAGTGTTTTAAAATCAGCCTCATGTAAATCAGATAACCGGTAAACCGGATAACAATGATGTCAAATCCTCCGCCTTAACACATTTGATGATATAGAAAACGATGCTTTTTTTCCGGTTATTTAATTTTTTTCAATTGTCTATAAGGTCGGGAGTTAATTGGATTCTTCCACAACGGATTATCGAATGAACTTGCTTGAAATATGGATGTAATGGATGTTTTATTTGTGGTTTGTTATTGTAATATGAATGAACATTATATTCCTTATATTTATTATATTTTTACCTATTCGGCTATTTATTCTGTGAGTTTTTATTTAAAATGAAGAATAGTTGAAAGATGCTTATAATGTTTTCAATGCTCCAATCATGAAAATTATACTACTGAAACTTAAAGAATATTTCTTCAAAATTTCAGTGAAATGGACAAATTCCTTTCTTACAATGACAAGTCTGTTTCGGGCATAGCTTCACTCATTTTTAATTTTTAATCATAAATTTAGTGAACAAATTAAGAGATGCAAAATGAAAAGAAAAAAGATTCAATATTTCAAATGCCTATATATCAGTATAGGAGTTAAAATAATAATAACTGCCCGAAATAAGACGGCCTTTTAATTAGGATGTTAAGTTAATTCGTAGATTGAGGGATTCATTTAGTTTTAAATCATATATATAAAACGACCTGCTTCCTTTGCTTATATATATATATACTTCAAGAATCAACATTTTAGAAATAGTTTTTATTTCTTATTTTTGGCTTGAAATAAAAGAAATCGATATAAATAATAAAAACTCAACAGATATGAAAACTTATTTCTGTTAAAAGGAATCAATCTCGTAACGTGGGGAAATGACGTGTACTTCCTAGATCTTTTCATAAAAAAAAATAGATGAAGCTATGTTTATATTAAATATGTGTTATGAAAAATGCATTCTTCGCCTTATTGTGATATTTTTATTTCGATTACATATAGAAAAGAAGGAAAATTATTTTAATGTTTCCTCGGTTAAAAAAAGTAACATAAGGCGCTTATTCTTGCAATTTCAAAATGAAATCGCAACTGAAGATAAATAAAATAAATTATATAAAAAAATGGCAAACTGTAAAAAATAATCTCAACAGTATTAGTGCATTTTATATAGCTCTTTAATAAGCTATCTACTCATATCAATAAAAGAAATGTTAATGAGCTTATTTGATGAATGGATTGCGATAAAAATTCTGAGCTTTGTCTCATTTTTCAAACAAATCGATTACCTTACTAAATGACAGCTCTATTGTGAAATTTCTAAATGAAGCATACTCTTAAAATGCATCTACACATAGTGATAAATCGAGCTACAGATAAAAAAATAATACCGGATGCGATTTCCGAAGATAAACATAGGGGATGAAATTAAATGAAAAGTAATGACGATATCACGGGGAATGGAATGAGCACAATGCAATGAATTCAAAAGAAAACAGAAGAGAATTCAATACTCACTAAGTTTAATCTCTTGTATTTTCCTTCTAAATATTGACATCTCCTAAATTTCGCGACTCATTCCGACGCCCACAGAAGCACGGAAGATGCAAAGCGACGAAATGCGCCCCCCGAAAAAGAGAGCAGATAAATAAAACCGGATCGCCAATAAATACCGCTGTGGGGATAAACAAAAGGTTTTCCTTTCTTACTTTCGGAATTTTTTTACCCTCCCCATTTATGAAGCGGCATTCAGCGCTCAGCCAGTTAAATATCGTGAAAGCATCCGCAATGATTAATAGTTTTTTAATGCTTTTGATCCTTCACTAAATGGAAAACAGCTTGCCCCGCGGGCCCGATCGATAAACAAAGGCACTGATAAAAAGTCACATATTAAAAAAAATTGCAACATTACATTTAAATATCTCCCTCGGAGCAAGTTTTGGTTCTTATTTAGATCATGATTTTTTTTTAACGAGCAGATTATTTATTGTTCGAAAAGGAAAAAGAAATAGTGTTTTAGCGATGAAATGAGTTGGTAACCTATTTGCAATTACATTCGGTTTAGCATATTTTTTTAATCTCATTTTCTTACCCAAAAGTACAGCGTTAATGCAGCACTCTGTTCTATTTTTTTAACCCTTTGAACTCGGGAAAAAGTAATTTTGTGCATAATAATTCCCTTAATACAGCACCTTATTGTTTCAAAAAATATTATTGTTTTAAGTGGAATTTCTCCGAAAATGTAATCCACGACTTCTGACCACTCTACGCGTATTGTTGACAAGCAAAATTAAAAATAGACAAATAAATGAAATATCAAAATTATAAACCGTTCTTATATGATGCTTGAGACGAGACATCCGAGGGTAAAGTGTTAAAACTTTTAGCTTGCAAATCAGTTTTTGCTTAAGGCCATCTATGGAATTTTCTTTAATAAGCAGGAATAGTTCTTAACTTAGCCTCTACTAGGCCACATTATACAATAATGAAACTTTAAATTATGTAATGAAAAATATTAGTCCAAAGTTAATGACAATTAAATTTAAAAGCTTGCATTTTTTTTATAATTTTTAATAATTTAAGCATTATTCGTCTTCTTTTAAGTTACATCAATGTTACTTCTTTTGAACTGCGTCAGACAGAAATTAAAGAAGGAGCGACTGTGAGAAAACATAAGTCAGTTCTTAGTCTTTCTTCGCCTTGAAGAGATTTTGACTGAGATCAATCATGTAGTAAAAGGTTTAGTGGCACGAATGGAATTTCTCAAATCGTGACGATTGCAAATAGGCAAGGGAGTTCATAAAAGTTCCGAAAAACTTTAATGGTAAGCTTTTGAGGTTTAACGGATACCAAAAGCAACTGCTTTCACCAAGAAATATATAGGCTGAATATTAAGTACATTTTCTAAAAGGTCATTGTTGGATTAAAGTGAACTGGACAGTTAAAAAGGTTGCATAAACGGATGCAACTAGCAAAAGGATGCAAAGACACGCTGTTATTGTCTAGTTTAAATAATGGAAATGTGTAAGCAGCTATGGAATTGAATTTCTAAAAGAATTTCCTTGAGCGTGCATGTTTGAACAAAGTTCTGAGTTAAGGCAGATATTTCAAAATTTTTCAGAGCTTGCGGATGAAATCTTGCTTCGAGAACTATCTGTAATACTTCATGCACATAGTTGAGTAACATATTTAGCATGCCTTGTCCTCATTCGTGTTTTTTGTCTATTGCTAGATACTTCTGCCTCTATATTTCGAAGTGAAACTAATGTTTTGATCATTCTGAGCTACGTCTAATTGCCTCTTTGGAGAAATTGCATTTTATTTCGACTTGAAGATAACAGGAGACCTCATTGCAATGATCGACAAAGGAAATTGAAAATTCTTTCTCCTTCCATTTCTTGCACATTGAAGTATAAATTCATCATTCAGCATTGAGTGTTAAAAATAAGATTCTTGTATAATATTCAATGAAATATTTCGATTCATAGCAATAAAAACCTTGAAGACTTACCAAAATAACAGTATAAAAAAGTGAACAAGATCGTAAAATATTATAAATAATTTTAATTTCCGAATTGTGTTTTAAAAAATAAATTAAATCTATAGCTTTATCCTTACTTATAATAAATTTGAAAATGTTTGTCTGTTGGCGCTCTACAAGGCAGACTTGTATTCTTTGGAAATTGAAAATGTGCCCCTCGGAGCTATTTATTTATTTATTTTTAATTAGAATTTTAATTAAGCAAAAATTAAGCGAAATTTTGGAGTTTTTCCGCTATAACTTTTGAAAATATTATAGCACAAAATTGACTTTTACATCAAATTGAAGCTCAAAAAATAATCCTTTCAATGATACTAAGTTTTGATCTAAAAATTAAATTTCAATTTTAATAATTCTTTTAACAATTATTTAATCATATTTTTCGACAATTTATTTCACACAAAATAAAAAATAAAATGTAAGCTGCACCAGCACGTTGCACATCAATGGGAAAAGATTAATTCTTATCAATGCGTTGCTATCACATTGACAAAGGATCAAATTAGAAAATAATAATAATAATAATAACTATCATTTCAAATTAAAAGCATTAAAGTTTAATTTTCAACACGCGTCTGTATGAAATGATATAAATATGTAATGTGATATTTTCCAAAAAGTAAATGCAAGGAAAATTTTTCTATATTATTTCACAATATCTACATTACTAATTCAATTTAATAATTTTATTAAAGGTTTTATTAATGGCTTAAAATGTACAAGATATCTACTCTAATAGGAGCATAACAGCTAATTTGTAAAAGCTTAGTAATAGACATACATCTGCTAACGAATGGTGTAAATGAAATCATATTTTATGCAATTTGAATCAATAAATGCTGTGATGAATTACTAATTTTAAATTTTTACATTTATCGAGTGCCCTGTGAATCATAGTTAACAAAATGTTCTTGAGACACTAATATCTTAAATGAAAAGAGTTGTACTTCAATCAACTAAATTAATCCCCAGAACTAAGCGATTTATGAAAATTTGAATATTACTATTCTATAAAAACGTACGATTTTAGATAACTTTAACGACCGTCTAAAATAAGCTAATCATATCGCTTTGATTTCTCAAGAGTGATTGGCCTAGATTAGGGAAAAGTTGATTGTTCTAAATTGTAATAATGAAAACTTAATAAATCAGTCAGACTTTATCAAAGAAGACAAAAACGTTGATTTATTTGTTTAAAAGTTGGAGTGTTAAGAATATTTTGCAGAATATTTTTCTTTAGGACCAAAAGACTGTCTAAAATTTAAACTTTATAATTTGTTTATGTATATTTATAAACAGAAAAAAATAAAGTATTATTATTGACATTATTTAAATACTTTTGGAAATAAAACTAAAAATTTAATTTTAAGATGAATCCGTGAAATATTTGTTAAATAATTGTTTGAGATTTTATAAATTATGAAAATTATTCTGTAGTGCTCATAAGACTTCAATCCCTAACGACTGTATTTTCAGTTCTCATATTTTTTTTAATTACATGCTTGGTTTCAATAAAAAAAAATGTCTTTACATTAATTGCAGTTCCATCATTTCCATTTTAATTTAAAATTGAATTTTATGGGTGCTGATAGAAAATTAGAGATGTGTTTGTTGTACATTGAACAGAATGTCTTAATACCTACATAACAGTATAAGTGAATTATATGACTATCAAAATTTGAAGTTCAGATATATTTTGTTGAAAAATCAATTATGAGAACTAAGTGACATAAAACATGAATTGAACATTTTAGCGAGTAGTAATACTAGCGAACCGGCTGGTTAAGTTAATAATAAAACGACTATTTTGCCTATACATCAGTGCTAAAATGCATGCTAAAAATCTTATAAAAATGTGGAGATAAATACATCAGTGAAAATGCATTCACATAGAATTTTGATATCGGGTGGTATTATGCCTTCTCCATCTACCATTAAGACGACAAAATATAAGTTACGAATTTCAAAATAAAATACAATTTCAGATTGCGTGGTGTTGAGTTGAATAAAAAAATTCGTAAATGATAATTTTTTTTTTTATTTTTTTTTTAAATGAATTAAAATTTTGCAGATTTTATAATTACTTAATTTTGTTTTTGAATTTTTCACTCGATAAAAATCATAAATTAATTTGTATTTAAGTTTTATTTCAAATGTGAATTAAAATTCAAAAATGTGCATATTTTTAGTTAAACTTTTTGCTGTTTACATACTAATAATAACTTTATTTGGCTGTCATAAGCACATGTTTTCTGTAACTTTGTCGAAAAAGTATTTCTTTTTGTGTGTGTGTGTTTTTTCTTTCCTTGGATTTTCAGAGTCACTTGCGATCTTTGGCTTCATTTTAAAAATAATACAAAATGTTCATTATCTTGTTTGAACCACCACATTTCTTAACCACTGTGTTCATCTTATATAATTTAAAATAAGACTTCACACACGTACGCACGCACATACGCACACGGATGCACATACGCACGCTCGCGCTTGCACACACACACACACGCCAACCGTACAGATTAAGTCTGCAGCTAGTTGTTAGAAAAACGGTCTGGGTTCCCAGTCCAGAAAAACCTAACCGCGAATGCAGATGTTTTTCACTTAGCAAAGGGAGCAATAAACTGCACTCGATGCTATCTTTCCAGCGACAATGATCATCTCGAAAATGTGGAATGATTTTCAGTTTCCATGTATTCCTGCAAAAGAGGAATGCAATCAGGGAAGGGACGCTAATAATGTTGCTACTGTCAGCTGATTGGTGCTACAAACATCTGTTGCAAAAAGCTTCGCTGCCGCGGAGAATGCAATTCCTTGCGTCACAATCTATGACGCTGCAGAGTTTTCAAGACGAGTGCATAGGAATGAATTCGACTTTACCGTCGATATCTTCTCGCTCAAGAAAATCAAAATGATTGAAAGAGACCCTCTTTGGATCCAATTCTTTGTTCATCTCCCAGCAGTTTCCATAATTTGAGTAGTATCCTGATGTCAAACTCACCGCAACTGACAGACTCTGATATCTATCGAGATAAGTTCCTTTTAAGGTTTTTATTATCGAGAATTTTATGTTGATGGAACGTTCATTCATTTTACCGTGTTTCTTTCTGTGTACAGATAATTATGACTTATAATATAAGATATATTTGTGTTTACACTTGTATAAAATGAATGGTGGTTTATAAAAAAGATAACTGTGATTGAAAAATAGTTAAATAAAAAAATAGGAGTTCCTATGAACGAATTGACACAAATTGTATCATATGGTTTTCTATATAAATTTGAAATGCTAATGTGTTATTGATAGCTGGATTAAATTAAGATAATTTCGGAATACACAGGAAATTCTATGTAATGAAGTAGCTAGGGGTGTTATATTAGAAGTGACATATGAAATAGCCATTTAGTGGAGCCCCCATTGTTAATATTAAACTTACTATTAAAATAAATAAATGACTTATATTTAAAAGAATTATTTTGATTATAGGGAGCCACTTCTAAGATTGAAGGTGTGTTAATTAAAGTTCGAATTTAAATTGTATGAAAACTAATTTGAATAAAAACGTCATGTGAAGGTTTAAATTTCAATATTAAAATCCGTCGACTCCAATTTTATCTTTAATAGTGATATAGATACATAACACGTAGTGCAAGTATGTGCAATTTTAAAAATTGCTTAACATATTATTTCATTTGATGAATATTGCTGCTGTTTCTTATGGTTCTAATTGTGAAGTATTTTATGTGCAGCGTTCACATTTTTTTATAAATATAACTATTTAATTAGTAAAATAAGTTTTACATTTCTTTTTGTTGCAGCAAAGAACTTCGATGAGATAACCTACGTAGAATTTTGGGTTAGTTTAGTTGTCTTTAATATTAAGTCGCAATGATGATTTAGATTCCTTTTATTAATTTGCATTTATATGTTGCTACTTGGCTGAAATTTTTAATTTATGATTTCATTAAGGAAGTTTTATACCAAAGTTGCATTTTCGTTTAGTCAATAAAAGTGAACGTATTATTTTTCAAATTATGCATAATATTACTTAGATTGAAATTTTATGTTTTAAGTACAATTTTTATAATATGCTTGATTGAAAATTATAAATATAATTTACAATCAATTCGACTTACGTTCTGCCTAAGTAAATGGAATTGGAAGCAAATTGATTTGAACAAGGAATCATTTTAACTAACCATTCACGGTGAAATACTCTAAATCTTTAATCATAATCTGTCAAAACAGTAGATTATAAAATGTGATTATTCATTCAGAAGATTCTACCTTTTAAAATTATTTCAGAATTATGTAATTGCTGGTGGCAAAAATTGTACCGTTCTGTTTCAAATTATTCAAAAGCATTCATTCCTGCTGCATCAAAAATCATCTACCCCAAAACTAATTCAAAAAGCATATTTTGTGAATGTTTATTTATTTTCTTACCCAACAGGAACGGAACTGAGAGGGGAAGAAATTTGGGAAGCTTTGATCTATTCCCCCGCTCACCATTTATATAATATTCAATTCAATTGGGATGTTTTCAAGTCAAGCAATCATTTATCATAATGATAGAATCACTCAGATATGATTGGGTCCCGCAGCCTGTTTTATTATTTTTTAGTTGCTTTAATTCAACAGTCGAAAGAAAATAGGATCCTGCCATCAGGATTAAGAAAAATGCAATCCTACGAGCTGCCGGGCCTTGTTCCTCAAACATTTCCATTCGCTAAATTACCCTCCCTCTTAAAAGGACGAGGTTTATAATTGTAAGTAACTGTTTTCTGTCATCGTCCCACTCTGAACTTTGATCTCCTTGTTCGCTGTTACAGTCAGCAGGGCACCATTAACATCCCCGGTGACATTCAAAGAAGTTATTTTTGCTACTTGGAGATTTTTTGTGGTCTCCTGTCATTTGCTACTGCGGGTTTTTTTTTTCTACTAGTAGAAGCTTTTTCTAAAATTCCACACTTCATTTTTCTTGTAAGGGAAGATTTTTGGTCGCTCAGAGATTAAAGTCTTAATGACAAATGATCCCAAATCCTCACCGGGAAGTGGGATTTACTTTAATGTTTTTCAAGGCGGAGAAATAACTGAGAAAAAAGGCTAGTAATCCTTTTCCATTAAGCTTATGATTCCAGCTGGTTAGAAAAAAAAGGGGGTAAATAGAAGTTATAAAAAAATTATGCAAGAATTAAGTTTGTCATTATTTATGTCACTATTATGATCACTGACTAATACGTTTTTGGGGTTGATTTAAAATCCTTCATTTTGGAGTCACATATATAAATTTTTCTGACAATTTTAAATAATTTCCAAATTCTTAATTTTACCTCAAAAATTTTGTTGTGACTTGAACGTTAAAAAATTCGCTCAATTGAAACTTTAATTAATGGTAAAAAAAGTTTTCAATGGAAAAGAAAAAGATATTCAAGGAATTTTCAGGTGAATTGTGAGTATTTCCCTTTTTTCAAGATAACTTCCAAGAATCCAAAATGATTTCTTACAGAAAATTCATTTAAGGTGGATTTAATCTTGTAATCTTGTATTAAAATATGGACATATTTTGAATGAAGATCTGCTATTTTGTTCTGGATAGTGCACCATCAATTTATCGATAAAACTTCTTGCGAATGATATTTTAATGAATTGAAATATCTCGTGGCATTTAATTTCATCAAATGACTATATGAGGAATCAGCATCGCATCCATTAAAATAACCTATTTGGAGGCACCTGCAGTTAAAACGAATGGGCAGAACGAAACTAAATTTGGCATGCAGTCTGGGAGATAAATCCTAATCCCCTAAACAATGCCAGCATTATCCATATGAGATAGTTTGGAAACTTCGGAACAAAAAAAATTGGTCAACAAGTTTTGAAAACGTGTGAAAATTGATTTTGTGTGTAAAATTTTTTAATCTTCAAGTAATAAAGAAGTTAGAGGAAGGGAACTCAAAATAACTAATATTTTATTAATTGACATTAGCCTTCTCTGAACCCCTTCGAATACTATGCTGACTTTATAAATAAGATACTGCATCCTGTGCATGACGCTCACTGAACTTCGATTAATGTACAATCAAATACTGCTTTTCTTCTTTTGGTGGCCTTAAATCTTAAGTATCCAGTTTCCTCGAGAGCTTTTTCTTGCAAAGCTCTTCGTACCCCAGGAGATGGTTTAATGGTCTCTTTTTTTCGTAAGTTATGAAGACTTCTGAATTCCACAAGAACAACCGCATTCCATTCTACAGTGTAGAAAGGCAAAGACTGTGCGAATTTCCCAGTAGATACGCGGACAGAAGCATCTGTTGGAGACATTTTGATTTTTTCTCACAGAATTCATCTTACCCTATCTGCCACAACCTATTGTGAAATTTGGCTTGGATTAGTTTGCAGTTGATTTTGAATAATAGTAGTTTTTCCAGGGAAAGAAATTTTACATCTACATAATATTTTTGAAAAGTGACTTGCCTCTTATTAAACATTTATAAAATGTAATAAGTGATTAATTAAAGAAGATATATATATATATATATATATTAACGTTGTTAAAAGAATATCTTGTATATATTAATGGCTAACAGCTAAGAGCTGGCAAATGAAGAGATTTCTCTGATTAGCTGCATAAGGCAGCGTAGATACTGGCATAAGGTTTCTTTTAAGATAAATTCCTTTTGAGAAACAAACAAAAAAATCATACATATTTTTTTTATTTCTTTTTGTAAAATCTGATTTCTTTTAAAAGTATAACGTATTATTTCTAAAAAAATAAATGTTATTATGCAAATTAATTACGGCATACTGTGTCATTAATGCTAGAAATTCTAACTCAATGATTTATTGTCTATAAAATAATGCTGAAAACAATAAAAAAAAATAATCGTTGACAAAAGTTTTCTAACTCTTCTTACCAATCGAACTATTTTAAAACCAATAACAAATATCAATTATTGTAGAGTCACCTATTTTATTAGGTGCAGAATTTTAACGAATTACGTTAAAATATAATTTTTATGTAACTTATTATAGCTGTTTGCTTAAACTTATAAAAGAGTGGTAATGAAGGAAGAGCCGAGTGAGATATGGCAAATAAGGGAATTAAAAGAATGCAGCATTACCGTTAAACATTACCGAACTTTTTGAATGCAAAATTCGAATATTCGAAAATGAGCGAGAAGAAATCATAGACATTTTGCGTATAATACCAAAAGTTGCGCAATTTCTTCATTGTTTTAGCTTAAATTTCATCATTACTTTCATAACGTTGATTTTAAGTCAACCCATTCATTTCAAGTGCAAAAAAGAAAATAACGCGCTTTTTAACTAAAATTAAGAATTTCCCGAGACTTGAAATGCCCTTTCTAAACAAAGTTTCCTCTGTTGCGCTCATTTTTATTCCGAAAAGCTTTAAAAATGCTTTTTTTCCCCTTCACCTTGAAAATACTTTTCCTCAACAAAACCGTAATCGGAATAAAATTTCCCGACTCCAGTTGCGGATTCAACTTGGAACTAATTAAAAGTGCTTAAACTCTCCTAATTCTGTTGATGATGGTTGTCCTTGCCCTTCCTTCTGCTGGTGAGTATCATAATTAAAAAGCCTCGCAGCGAAACAGGATTTAATTACTGCCCGGACATTCATAGTTTATTTTTGTGCCTTCTTTTTTAATCCTGGAGAGAAGAAAAGTTCATTCCCACTTCCGGGATGAAACTCCCTTAGATTTGATTATGAACATGCCTTAATATGTTGCTGGGATTTGTATACACTCTCCGAAAAAGTTTGTGTCTTATTTCGCTTAAGTCATCTCTTATTTTGGGATTCTATGAGAAAAATTAATTTTGACTGTTAGGAAGATTTTATTCACACAATTATACCCCCAACCAAAAAGCTCTTAAAAGTATCACAAAATTATATTTCATGATCAATTCTTTAATATTTAAATGATTTGTTTATTTGCAAGAAATTTATTATAATTAAATATCACCGCTTTAGTCACTAAAATCTACTCTTATTCTTTATACCTACTTATTTTATGGGCGAAAGAAAAAAAAATGAATTATGTCTGAGAATGTATCTGTGTTGATATACCTATAGACGACGTAACAAAGGTGTTTCAGCTGAACATAGAGGAAGACATGTTTTAAATATTATTTTTAATTTTAACTGAAATAAGAATAATATACGTTGAAAATTTTAATTTATATTCAAATGACAATGTGAGAAAAAACGTTTCTTCATGATATATGTGAGGATATGAAACAATCCTAATTTTGAATATTCTCAAATTATTCAAATTTGAGATTGAGAAACAAATTTTAAATATCAAAATTATTCCATTATTATTCGAACTCATCCATACAATTTTCTTGAAACCATACAGAAATATCAGGAAAAAAAAAACTAAATGCAATAAATAATAGTATATGCAAAAGCAATTGTAGTTAGCATACGGGGAAAAAAGTGTATATAATATTACATTTTTTGAAAAAATTATAAAATGAGAGATGCATATCAATAAAAATTTAGCTTCTAATTAGTTGATCTTAAAGGATTCTCTCAGATGAAATGATTAAACCATAAGGTGACAGGTTTGAGGGTTTTGTTGCTGAACAAGATTATATTTCTATCAAGGATCTATACATTTCCCTGGAAAATTTCTAAACTACTGCAACAAATCTACTATGGCAAGCAAAATTTTATCTAAGAGGCAATTTATATTCCAGGTCATACGGCCAGTGTTAGACTCCACTTTTCCCTCGCTCGAGAATTGTTTATATCTGAATCGGGTAAATATTAAATGTAGTGTTACGTCAAGCGCTTACCAGTAAAGCTGAGCGATGACCGAACTTCATTGCGATAAATCTTCTAGCATAAATCTATATTTCTTGGCACGGCGAGATCAGCATCAAGGGAAAATCTGCATTTTTCTACTGACCATAAAATTACCTTTCAGAAATAGCGGAGTTTTTCTCAATATCTTACGTTCTTCACCAGAAACAAAGAAAAAGCATTTTAATGCCTTTCAAAGAAAGAATTGAGTAACTTGAATAAATATTACATTTGAAATCTAAAGTCTCATATTAAGAAAAAAATAACTCAGTTCATAAATTAGCATATTTTTTTCTTTTTATTTCAAAAATTTTAATGGCAAAATTAATATAAACATGCAGCTAGAATTTTGACTCAATTGATAGATTATTACAACCTAAGCGGGCTTAATATAATTTGCAATTTCAGAACTATAAAAAGTAGTTATTCCAAAATTTGTGAAACATGAATAAAGATTTTATGTCGTGTAAGCTCTTTTATAGAAGAATAGTGCAATTCATTAAACATTTTAGAAAATTTTCAAGCAATTACGAAAAGGCATGGATAAATAATCCATTATACATTAATACTTATATAAACACATCAAAATATAATCAAAACTCAAATAAAATATTAATGTTTCTGAATTTTAATCCATTTCTGGTTATTCTATGAGCATTTAGGTATATTATGATTTCGGTTAAAAATTGTAGATTAAAATATGGAGGGTGATGAAAGACATTGGCAAAATGAAAATCTCAAATAATCTTTGTCTCAAAGACAAAATGATTCTGTAAAAATTATTTATGTAATTTTAATAAGTTGCATGTTTGAAGTATTCCAAGAATTGCATATTTGACAATAAAAAAAAGATACAAATAGGAAAATATTTTTTAAACTGTTTGGGAATGTTGAAGAAAGCGCAACATGTACAGCGCAGTGATATAAATCGAAATAATAAGTATCTATCATTCCTCCAACACGTATCCTTTTCATTCACTTAGAACCATGCTCCCTGAGTGTAGAATATTGTCAGGCATGATCTCCGATCGTCATAAAAGTCGGATTAACATGGGAAGCCCTATAATTCAATCAAATGCGATTTGCTTCAAACGTTCGATAGGTAGGAAAATTTAAATCATAATATGATAGTTGAGCTGATCTATCACTAAATATAATATTAATTCTAAAGAGAAAAATAAAATACTTTAATAAA
The DNA here is from genome assembly GCA_026543865.1 of Argiope aurantia. Lineage (NCBI taxonomy): Eukaryota > Metazoa > Arthropoda > Arachnida > Araneae > Araneidae > Argiope > Argiope aurantia. The sequence continues at coordinate 55,406 of JAPMOR010009991.1, read as the reverse complement.
CAGTACAGCATTTTTTAAAGAGGTAAAAGTTGAAATATATATATTTTTGAAAATATTAAACCACATATTATAGATAAGCTTCTGAATTAAAATTTAATTAAAAAATTCTATATTCACATACAACCCGAAATGAATCCAAACAGCAAATATTTACTATTCTATCAACCAATACGTTTTATCCAATGCTTCCAATTAAATGGGGAAATATTGCCAGGGCTGAATTTGGATGATCATGAAAATTCCTTCAGAATGGAAAGGCCGATCAGCATCGAATGCTCCAACTCCTTTGAAAGAAGGTGGAAATTCTAAGAACTGCCAATGGCCGGCGCTTTAGGGAGCGTTTAGCCCAGGTGCTGCTATATCCCCCCCCCCCTCCACAAAAAAGGGCATTTGCACAAAGATTGTATTTATTTGTGCTGTTGAAATTTCTGAAGAAATCGCGAACCAGAATAATGGTACAACATATTTTACTACATGCTCAGAGAAGATTTACGTCAACACTGATAACAATCTCTCTTAATCCCCTTGATTTACGAATTTAATTAACTTCCTAACAGATTGATGCATCCAATTTGTTACAATTGCTTTTTTAATTACTATCATTTTAATTTCTATAATAATGTTAGGGATTTTGAGATATTGAGGCCTTTTTAAGTGGGTTTTGTATTTTAAATTACCTAACACCTTCACTTAACTGCAGATTTAAAACCAAAAATTCAGCAGTTTGATGCATTATATGCAGTAAAGTATATTCAAGAACCTGCCGAATTTGAACAGAAAATGTTGTTACCAGTTATTGCGAGGATATCTAAGAGACTTCGATGCTGTTCCATTTTCTAAGCCCATAGATCACTTTAAGTGAGTCAGATATTTTGAACTGTAATGCGCTAACATTTCAATCACGTGTTCCTGCTTTTACATTAGCTTACATCTTGAATGAATGCAGAATGTAATATTAATATTGTTGATATTGAATGAAACTTTTTTTGAAACAATAAATTACTTTTCAAATCTTAGGCATCTTTCATTGTTAATAGTCTATCAAATTGCGATGAAATGTATTATTTGTATTCCTGGAAGACTTAATTCCTTTGCTATCTAAAGTTAAGTTTAAACCTAAGTATTGTGAAAGAATAATCTATGATGTTACATTGGTTTAAGATTTGCGAATCTTTTAAAATATACTCAAACAAAAATTTAGAAACAAGATTCTCATTTCAATAAATATTTATAATGAATTTAGTTTTACTACTTTACAAAAAATATACATAAATAAATTTTTGAAATGCATTATGGCATTTAGACTCTACTCACTTCTATAGAAAGAATCAAACAAAAAAAAAAATACCTTTAAAAGTTGAAGACAACTTTAGAATCCTTCAGAAAGCCTTTTTATTTCGAGTAACAAGTTAATTTTTATTTTGTCGTATCCAAAATATTGAGAAAATACAGTAATCGTTGGAAAATTCCAATTCAAAATCTTGATGACATCCCTAAGTTCTGAAAGACACATTGAAGCATTGCATCTGTCTAGCTATGCTTTGAGTGAGATGGTTGAAATTTGGTTTTCGGAATCGTGGCCAAATTAGTAGATTTCTATCAAATTTTGAACGAAATCCATTAACAAGAAATCTGTGTGTCGGGTTATGTGAGTATAACTACAATTGGCTAGGTAGATAATATTTGGTAAGCTTCTAAAATATGGATACTTATCAAATTTTGAACGAAATCATCCGTTGAATAACAGACCGTCTGTCGGCCTGTACTTTTGCATGCATGTAAACTCAATAATTAACAAATATCATATCTTTAATCAGTGAAATTCTATATTTCACCTTGTGTCTACAATAGTAGTCTCGTGTCAAATTTTGTTGTCAATCGATCGTCAAGAAACGCGTTCAGAGTGCATGTTCTCTGGAGTAATGTCCAGTAGTCTCCTGAGTGTCATTTCGGTAAAATAGCTGTATTCTTGCCCAATATCTATATTTCGTAACTATCTTTCACCAATGCCATGCAAATTATTCGTGGACTTACCCTGTCCTTAATTATATGCGAGGAAGGGGAATAAGATCTTCATTAGAGAGTATGCAGGAAAATCTTGGAGAGGCCACTCCCCGTTGTTTAATGGTTGTCGAATTGTATGATTGCTATTCATTGTATTAATGTGTAATATGTATTAAGTATTAAATAATTTTTGGCATTTGTTTCAGGATAGTTACATTTTGGATACAGTTGTTTGCATCAGCTTTAAACTTAATTTAAAGAATATCAAAAATGAGCTAGAAACTTTGCTTTTAGCATCATTTCGAGGAGATATTTCTTACGTATAAAATCTATAAGACATAAAAAAATGGCTTGAATTGTAAATAAGTCTGAAAAATAGAGATACATCATTGTTACAATATATTTAAACAGCTTTCCGTTGTTCGAAAGTTTCGGTTTAGGTAAAAGAAAACCATTGATTCCAAAGTCACTTGCTTGAAACGGGAATTTTAGTATGTTAAAGTGGGAAACCTCAACGAAATTGGTGTAGAAAAGAGAAAAAGCAATTAATTTATCCTCATGTAAATAATTCTTCTTATTATTATCTTTGTTTTCAGCTTTTGCGGCCAAATGGTAATTCTACAAAAAAAAATCCATTAAATGATCAAATTTTTATCCTATTTTTGTTTTCAAAGAGTAAGATGAACTCTTATACACTAATGATAAATTTTTGAATAAGTGCAGTTAAACATTTCAATGGAAATTGTGTATACTGATTTACTGTAATAATAGTAAGTAAGTATAACATTGTGTGTATCGATTAAAAAAAGTTTATAATGGGCTTATTAATGTATCGATTTTCTTATGATATTCGATTTTCGATTCGATAAAAATCGATTTTCTTATGATACCGATCTTTTCCCCCATGAATCAAAACTCGGCGCAGCAACTGCCATTGACTACACAGACATGCAAATTCCTGTGTTGCCTCAGATTCAATCAATGAAACATTTATATCCAAATGTTTTCTTAGGTGACTAAAAAACAGAAGTTGACTCATCAAATGAAAACTATTATGTAAAAATATCCCTATTTTTTTCAGTCACTCAGTTGGTATAATTTAGCTCGTTTGTTTGTTCGTAGTTAAAACAGATTATTGCTATTATTATAAATTGAAACGAATCACTAAAAAATGAACATGGGAATATTTCTGGCAATTATTTAGGAAATGTAGTAAAATACACCACTGCATATTAATTCGGTAGGCTAATGGGTCCATGGTGCTTTAGAGGTGTGGCTTCGTCTTTGATGTCGAAGGATTCCAGTTCAAAACTCTATTCCATTCAAATCCGTTCTGTTTATAGAAAAGGTGCCTGCCTGTTCAATCTGGTATCATTGGTTAAACGTCTCCCTTTTTTGTGGTTTAGAAGCTTGGATAGGGAGAACTAGATCAGGTGCCATCTTCGATATTTGACTTTGGTTCAAAATTACCAGGTCTGACCCAAATGAGAGGAACCTTAATAAAACGGAACTCGTTAGGCTAGTGACATGCGCACACACTGAAATGCACTTTATGCAGATTGATACTTTGTAAGGTGCATCGGTTTCATAATCATCAATTATTAAACTCTTGAGACAAAGTTTCGTTCCGGCAGCTGAGCTTTTAATGGAGCGTGAATAACCTCCGCTTTGCATTCCAAACTCGGAACAAAAGAACATGATCTATCGAATTAGAATTTAATTATTAAGTGCGCGTAGGTAAATGGCGGAAGAAACATTTAATCCGCGTTCCTGAATACATGTAATTAATGCATTGAACTCTCGTGCAATTAGTTAAATTTGCTTCGAGGCTTCCCTCCTTCGGAACCGTCGCAGGTATTTTGTTTCCCTCGGCCTCCGCGGAAAACATTAATAATGTCCAGGTGGCCTTTTACCAAGAAGTCTGATCTAATGTTGCATGGCTTGTGATATATGTTCATAACTATGCTCTATGAAGGAAAACGCTACAATTTTTAAAATGCTTTCTTTTTTTTTTTCCTAGTAGGGGTGAAAAAAATTTCGCAACTTCGAGCCTGAAATTTTGAAATCGGGAAATAAGGTATACAGTATATAATTCTGAAATAATTATCTGTGTGTTAAATTCACTTTCCTTTGTGTTTAGCTGTTAAACGAGAGCATTTATGAGACAACCGCAACAGTCATGAATGGTCATAAAAAATAAGAAATGCATTTAAATATAAAACCGATTACTGAATGATAAATTTCCTTGATGGAAATGATGAAGAATTGCACCAAAATAATTATTTTCAAAACTTTTAAGATAAAGAAAATTGTTAAAGAAGGCGTCCAAGTTGAAATGTTCATGACCAATAGTGAAAAACGGTTTGAGAAAGTACGAACGCTTAAATTCAATATATGACTTTCCAAATTTCTATTTTTTGGCTTTCGTTTCATTCGACCAAATAGAATTAAAATATAATAAAGCTTATCTTTTTTTATATCAGGCTCATCAACTACGAAAAAGAAATTTTGTTTTTTATTTAATTTTAAATTATAAACAGTTGTAGACTGGTAGTTAGTTTTTAAATTTTTTTCTCAATTTAAGGTTTTAAAATTCGTCAAAAGTGTTTAAAAATCCTCATAGACAATGATTTCTAGGCTGAAAATTCGATTCACAGAATATCAATACTGAGAGTAATTTTTCATCCTTCCGGGATTCGCCACATGTACATCCATTTTTATTTACATTTATAATAAATTTTTTTTCGTAGACAGCAGGCTTCCATTTGATTTTTTATGCAATTGTACTGTGTATTTTGTTTCCTTTAGTGCCCAAAATATCTAGAGTTAATTTCAGATCAATTTAGATAACCTTTATTTTGGAGTTTTTTTTACAGTATAAAATCTTTATTCTGAGAAAACCAAGAAGCTTTAGAGAAAGAAAAAAAATTATAAGGAATCGTGTTCCCTACCGAAGCCACAAAATCTTATGCGGAGACAGTACTCCTGCTCGGGCCAAATGAATCCGGAGAAACAGCACCCTTTCCAAGTTACCATTTAGATTACGTATTTGGAAACGTGATCCAGTTGCCTGGCAACGGTCGTTGGTTTTGTACTTGAAAGTTTTCTGGTTTGTTGCGGAAGAGTCAACGAAGGAGAGTTAATTGGTTAAGAGATCAATGAAACTAAATCATCTTTTAAGTACAGGAAATTGAGTGTTGAATTCGGACCCAAAATTTAAAACACGAGATTTTTTTTATTTTTTCATGAGACCGTGTTTAAATAAATATAGGAGGATTTATTGATTTTTTCCTACTAAATTTATTCTCTTCACTTGTATATATTTTGAAGATTTCAGTAATTGGAATCATAAAAATTTATCCTCTATTTTCTTGAACCTCTCCTGCTTATATTTAGTAGGAAATCATACCGGTGTTACGTGATATAGACTATAATAATTCTATAAATATTTTCTGAAAAAAATATCAAAATAAAAATGTATGCTTTGATATGGCTTATTATTTATATATATCTGGATATATCTTATTTAAAAGCACATTTTTTTTTTAATTCAATAAGAATAATAGCGACTTTATGGAAGAAAATTCTAAACGCATGTATTTGTTCATAAAGTTGAAAATCGAATTCTTTGCTTATAATTAGTTAATTTAAATAATCATATTTATTACATTAAACATATGCAATTACCTGATACTAATACAGAAGATTTAAAAGAAGAAAGCGTTTAGATTTGAAATTGGCAGTTATGTGAAATTAGGCTTGGCGTTTTGGACAGTCGCTCTGCTTCCTGACTAAAGTTTTCATTGTATTAACTTCATAATAACCTTGATCTTAATTTTTGTTCCTGCTTTTTTGACGCGGATTAGATAAAGTGGACTAGAGATTTATGGCATGACATGGTTAATTGAAAAGAGAAACTGAAATGCCTTATCTTCTAGCTTTTCCTTTATCCAGTATCATACAAACAGCGAACCACTCGCTCATTACCAATGAATCGGTTACAATTGTCAATTAGTTGCTAGATGCTTAATTTCAAGTGATTTGAGCTAATTTCGTCAGGAAGATAACCACTCCCATGCATCTTATATAAAAGCTATACTTTCCTTTTCTTATGATTCGTGGACTTCGTTTAATAAGAATTCAAAGTAATTCAAAGCCAGGTACTTTTAGTAAACAAACATATTTTACCTCTGTCTGTCTGAAAATCTATTGCAGATCTACATTTAAGGAGTAAGAATAGGCCAAATTGTGTCCATTTGACTGGTTGCATTTTTGAATTATTTTATTGTTTTTGTATAGCATATACAATGCCAAACAGGCAATTTCTTATTCAATGTTTAAAAATGTTTTCCTCTTGTTTGCTTAAAAATAATGATATATTCTGTGTATATATTTCTTATACGAAAAAAAATTAATACGAAATTATTCGTTTGAAAGCAGTACTTTATTATTCCAGTAATCCCCGGCTATGTATTTTAATTGAAATTAAGCTGATTTTAAAAACAAAAAGAAATAACTCCGTCTTTCCTGTTAACGGCAAAGAAGAGCAATCCATTTCATTGCTGATTTGAAATGCTTTTAATCCGTTTATGTCATCGAAAATATTATTTCTTTCACGTTTTAACTACTTAGAAGATGAATGCGAAATCTCTTATTTTATTCACTTTATTAAGTAATTGTTCGTCATCTACTAAAAATGTACTACTTTCATTTTCAAATATATATATATATATATATATATATATATATATATATATATATATATTAATAGTAATAGTAATAATTCCATTTTCGTCTTCTTCCTTCATGAATTTCTCAAAACTTTTGATGACATTTTTAATCCTCTTTGTGATCTGAAGCAAATAATTAAAACTTCTTCATTTATCACGGTAAATAATATCAAGTATAAATTGTAGTTTTGGCTATCTTAAAAATCATCGGACTTATTCATGAGATTGTTTTAAAATCCGTCCCATTATTTTTTTCTCCAGTCAAAATGAATGTTCTATTAAAAATGCTGTATTACAGATATGAGCCCCAATTACATGGATTTTCTTTTTAACTTCAATAATTGCCGTGCATTTAATTTAAGAAAGAAAGCGAAAGGAAAACTTCCTTAACAGAAAATCTTTTGTTCAGCAGAGATAAAAAATATCAATTCTAGAGGACTTTTTGCTGCTTTTATGCGCTTAATAACATAATATATAAAGTTTACTAAGCTATTAAACCGTTTATTATCAAAAAACTCAATCAAAACAGAAGAATTCTGGGTTTTATTCATTTTATTTCCTAAAACTTTACTGGCCCGTAGTTAATTTATTTTAATTTAGAAAAAAATATTTATTTCAAAAAATATTAATTAAAGGGAATTAATTTTCGAAAATAAATAGTTAAATTATTTATTTGATCTAGTTCAATAGAAAGCAAATTTCATCCACTTACCATCGCATCTCGAATTTTATAAACCATGTGAGTTAAAGCATGGTGCAAGAAAATGCCATTCATGACAAATTTCCAGCAGGCTGTTATGACTGAAAATCAAACAAGGCTAAAGATTGAAGATCCCTTTTCAAGCCCTAACATCCTTGGAATAACTATTTCCCACAAAAGTTATTCAATAAGACGAATTTGCCTAATTTGAAAATCTGTTTTCAGTCAAGAAAGTTCAAAGGAAATGAGGATTTCAACATCCTCTTATATCTCTTTGGAAATGGATGGGCTATCTGCGAAATCTGCGAGTGCTTTCTTCCTATTGCAAGCGCACATATGTAAATGAAAAGAGAAAACAAAGTATTAGTTGAAAAAAATATGAATATTATTTCTTAAGACTCAGACCGTAGTTGTAAGTATGTTTAGAATTAGTATTAAAAAGCAAAATGCACTAAGAATCAAATTAGATAAGTTAGAAGATAAAAATTATAAGCGGTTAAAATCAAATAAAATGTAAAATACCCGTTTCTTTTAAGAAACGTGAAGATGTTTGTATGTGATTTTTGTCCAATTAAAGTAATAAATTACAAATATCCAAATTTAAATATCAGAGTCTCAATGAATTGAAAAAAAAAGTTGAACAATCTATTAAATCATGACTTAAAATTTTAATGCTCAATTTTTATCTGGTTAAAATAATATCATTCTGAGATTTAGAGAAAATCTATGGTATAATCAAAGGTTTTATATTATTCTATTTATTTTCTGAACTTCTGGAACACTTAAGAAAGACAAACACAATACCTTCCAGCATTTATATTCAAACATGGAACGAAAATGAAAAAGTAAGCGGAACTCTTTTAAAATAATTCTTGTTTATATGAAAACCATTCAGCTTGATAGAAATTAACAACCGTTGCGCTCCGTACAAAATCATTTTTTACATTGCTTTTTTGAAGCCAAATTAAAAATTTTATCATGTTAAAATAAAATTGTGAATTTATCTTCTATTTAAATTAGAAATAAACGAGAATATAACTGTACTTTTGAATTCTTATCACGGAAACGATTGCTCTTGATTCGTACAACAATATAGACTTCCTTTTGTAAATGCCTTTTTTTACACTCATCATATACAAGGATTAAATGAGGACACTTATTCGAAGCAATTGGAAAGGAGCTCCAGCGAGATATCTTCCGTGGCTTTGGTGATATTGCGTGAAAAGATACACTCCGCGTCCCTCTTGGAGCAGCTGCTTCTACCTATTCGCGTTATTACGAGTGTTCCCTTACAAACGCTGTCACATTCATCATGTCCAATCTAGACGTGAAATCCGAGAGATGCGAGTCGAGCTTTTTTGAGGAATGCAGCTTGATAGAGTGAGGAGGCGAAAATCCTTCGAATATTGTTGCAAAAGTAGAGAGGAAATGAGGAGTTATTTTTTAAACTTGTATAGAAGGAGTTAAAAGATTCATAATCAAAATTGTTATCAATCTAGAAAGAAATAATTCCAAGAAGTTTATTATTCTGTGTATATTCATTCTCCTTATAATTAATTTTATTAGTATGTAAATGAATGAATTAATCTATGAAAATTATTTTTAAAATATGAAGAAGCTATTTCCTTTTTTGTCTCACCGCCGTACTCTTACCATTAAGAGCACCAAATTGTGAGTAACATGGTTTTATTATGATCGATAGATGATTATATTGTTTCGTTTAAACATTAAAATCATTTAGAAATAAATTTCTAAACGTTTCCTTGCTTTGAATCATTAATGGTCCGTATACATATTTTAACACAACCAAACGGAAAAATAAATGTGATTTCATGATATTTACTATACATTTTCATTAAGAAAAGATATATTTGTATGTCTCTTTAATAATACCTCTTTCATCAATAAAACATGAGAAATGCAAAAATGAATGGGAACATATGCTTTGATAATGAGTGAATGCATGCTATAAATTCGATTAGCTTGTCCCTTCAAATAAAGGTTTTGAAATTGCAAAGAAATTTTGACAATGCTTGTTTTTTTTTTTTATTATATATTTTCACATTATGGGAAACAAAAATTTGGCAAGAAGTGAAACTTGATAAAAGTAATCAAAACTTAATCACGTACACAACATATGACAGTAAACGAGTCTATTTCATCATTTTTTTTTAATTATCAGTTAACAAACAAGTTATTTTAAACATAGATTTTATAAAATTTCTTTTAAATTGCGTTTCAAGAAAAATAAAATTAAGATAATTGTAAAATTACATTTATGATTTTTTTTGGAAAAAAATTACCAAAAGATCGGTCAAAAACAGAAAACTTCTTTATTGATAACTAGTCGCATTTGGCGACAAGCCGGTTCGCCAGTATTACCGCTCGCTACAATTTTCAATTAAATATTTTGAGTAACTGGTCTCTTAATAGATTCTCAAACAAAACATTTTTAATCTTCCAATTTTGATAGTCATACCAAACTTATACTGTTGTTTAGATCGTTTCGTTCAATTTACTATATATATTATGCTAATTTGTTTTCATTTCCAACTGTCAAACTTCCAACTTTAATTTAAAAAGGAAATGATGAAATTGCAATTAATATAAAGATATTTTTTAATAAAATGAAGCGTTTTATTTTATTTATCATCTTTATTGTTATTTATTATTATTATTATTATTATTGAATATGAGTACTGCAAACAGAATCGCTCGGTATTTAAGTCTTATGTGAACTACAAATTTTTTTTTTCATAATTTATGTAATACCTCAAACAATAATTCAACTAAAATTTCTCAGATTCAACATAAAATTCAGTTTTTAGTTTTGCTTTTAAAAGGATTGAAATGAAATCAATAATAATATTTTGTTCCGGCCTATAAATATATTTCAAAAATTATGAAGTCTAAATTTAATTCAGTAAGGTATACAAGGTATATTTCTGAGAAATATTCTGGACACACCAAATTTTAAATAAATGAATGAATGTTTCTATTTTCCACGATCAAGTAAGACGTATTTATGAAGTTTTAAATGTTAAAAATTTAGAAAAATTTAACATTTTCATAATCTTAGACCAATTAATCTTGAGAAACCTGCGCGCTGATTGGCGTATTTTCCTTGAAACGATTGATGGAAAATCTAAAATTATCCTTTTTTTATTGAATAGTGATATTCAATAAATCAGTCAGTTTAAGTGATTGATTTAGTTGATTGGAAGTTAACTCTTTTTATTTAAAATATTAGTGTTTCTAGAACATTTTGTTAATCGCGATTTCCACAGCAGTGCTTTATGTAAAATCAAAAATTCGTTATTTATTAGAGCATTTATTGAATCGAGTTACATAAAATATAATCATTTTCCATTTAGACTATTTTAGCAGATCTGTATCTTTCTAAAGGTTTACAAATTAGCTGTGTGGCCCTGATTTGAATGGATATCCTGTTCATATTAAACAAAACTTGCCTTAAAATAAAACTGATTTATTGTATTAATAATATAAAGAGTGTAAATGATCATAAAATAATTTTTCTTAATTGTTTAGAAAAAATAATATTTCATATTTGTTTCATTTCCTGCAGACACGTGCCGAAAATTATATTTTTGCAGATTTCATTTCCAAAAAAATTTAATTTATTTTTAATTGGAGCTTTAATCAATGTGATGTTAACACTTTGAAAAAAGCTAATTTTTTCCCATGAATTCGAAACGTGCTCGTGCAGCTTAAATTTTATTTCTATTTTGTTGGAAAAAAAATGTTGAAAAATATAGTTAAAATATTTATTTAAAAATTCATTAAAAATAGAAATTTAATTTTAAGGTTAAGATATCGGTATCATTTAAAAGATAAATGTTTGATCTTTAACTTCATGTAAAAATCTTTTTTGTGCGGTAATATTTTCGGAAGTTATAGCAGAAACACGCCAAAATTTCGCTTAATTTTTAAATAAATAAAATTCTAATTAAAAATTGGAAAAAATAACCCTAAGGTGCACATTCCCGGTCCCCAAGGTATACACGTGCCAAATTTGGTAGCTGTAGGTTGAATGGTCTGGCCAGTAGAGTGCCAACACACACACATTGATCTTTATTATAAGTATAGATATAGATTATAAAGGAAAGTTTGAGATATCTCTATTTATGATAAAGATGAATGTGTGTTGACAATCCATAGGATAATTCATTTGATATATAGCTAACAAACTTGGCACATATATTATTTTGGATATTGAAAAATCTTCTTCAGGGTGGGGTTTTTTTTTTGAAATTTAAATTATAATTTCAGTTAATTAAAATCTAAACAAATTTAATTTTTGCCTATAATTTTCGGAAATATTTCTTGCACAGAAGGATTTTTTATCATAATTTTCAAATTCCCCAAAATTATCTTTTCCATCATACCTACTGTTTTGACATATAGCTTACATTTGAATTTTTATTCAATTCTTAAAACGCATTTTAGGCATAATTTCGAACGATATATTTCACAAAAAATATAAATAATATTTAACCTGCATAAACACATTAACGTTGCATGGATTTTTTTAAAAAAAGCTTTTTATCAACATGTTGTCACCACGCAGATAAATGCTTAAATTAAAAAAATAACTTAATCTTTAATGCAAACTAAATCCAGAAAAGTTTAGCACTTGCCTGGAAAAAATAAAATAAATATGAAATACGATATTTTCTAGAAAATAATATGTAAGAAAAAATTTATGTGTTTTTTTCAATATCTGTGCATTTATTCAATAATTCAGATTTACTTAATGGAAAAATCGTTTAATAGATGCAGGATATCCGCATTCATCGGGGTACTAATTTTTGAACGTAAGTATTATCCATACACATGAAATTAGAAAAAAATATTTAAAATTTTTAACCTGAATCAATAAACGTTCTGATGAATCACTACATAATTTTAAACTTTTATACAGACTCTAGGTCCTGTGAATCATATATTAACATTTAAAATTTTTAAAAATTTTACGATTGAAATGAATTAAGTTATGAAATCTTGAATATCATTAAATGATTTTTAAAAAATTCGAGATTTTAGACATTGACTGTGTCGGAAAATATAAGGCGATCAGCACATTCGGAGTTTCCTTTAGTATAATTGGCCTTCAGTTACAAAATTGTTGATTGTCTTAAAACAAAGATATTTCTCTTAACAGGTCAGATTTGCTTGCCAAAGATCGAAACGTTTGTCGATTTTAAAGTTGGAGAGTCAAAATTATTTTACTGTATATGATTCGTAGGACCAAAGGATTGTATAAAACTTCAGAATTTTTTCAGAACTGCATTTATTTATGGAAATGAAAATTTTTATTAAATACGTTCATTTAAATCCTTTAAAATTGTACGATTGAATAGAAACATTTTTATTGTCTAATAATTTTATAAAATTCTGCATAAATTAAAAACAAATTCTGTAGTACACATAAGATTATAATGCTGAAAGTTTTTATTTTCTGTCCTCATAATTAAAAAAAAAAAAAACATGTTTGGTTTCGGTAAAAAACGTTTTTGAATGAGTTGAAGTTAGTATCACATTCATTTCAGATGAAGTTCCAATTTTAGAGTAGATAGAGAAAAAGAACAGAGCAGTATAAAGCTTCAAAAATAATGAGTTACATGAAAATAAAAATTTGAATCTTGAAATTATTTGACAGAAGAAGCTTTTAATACCAAGCTACACAAAATATTTGAAGGAGAATTTTAGAGACAGAACGAACCAGGGTGATCACCAAAAGCGGTTAGTCGCAAAATAAATATATATTTTGGAATTCCTGCATTCGAAAATAAATCAAATAAAACAAATCGAAATGACGAATTTTTGAATATATTTTCAATTCACCAGATTTTAAAATCAATCTGAAAATTATTAAGAAATGGAAAAAAAATCTTATTGGTTCTTAAGACAGAGCAAAAAATAAAAAAATAGAATTCGTTTAGTTTATTTATTCTAAAATGTTATGATAAAATCTAAATGTCCTACACATAACTGTTTCGTAAAATCAACACTCGACGTTAATAGATTTCAATTATTTTTTATATATGTTAATGTAGTCAAATCATCCTACTAACCACCATTGGAATTTTATTTGTGAAAAATATTGCATCCGAAGTGTTACTTTTTACGAAACAATGAGTATTACACCCAATGTTTCCTTTTTTTCTGATTGTGATTAATTCAATTGACAGGTGGTGTTTCCCTCAAACTTTTAGCTCTTTTCTGGGGAGGGGAGGTCTACGAGACTGCATTTCATTTACTCTTAAATTAAATTTTCTAATGAATGTATTAGTATGAAAAATTGCGAATATATTTTGCAGATATTTTTCTTAATATATGGATATGTTTTAGAAATTTTCAAAATGTATTATCATTGAAAAAAGTAAATGCTTTGGAACATACATTCTCTTCTCAAATTACATGTTACAATAAATAATATTCTTGAAAAAACATATTGCTTTTTGCTTTTTAAATCATATTTATTTTTACAATATATAAAGGTATATAGCAGATAATATAATGTAAAATTCAACAATTATATTAAAAAAAATGAAAATATGTAAAATTGACCCCCCTTTTTTATCGGCTTGTGTGACTTTCATAACACGGTTTTTTAGGGTATTTTAAACATACAGGTTAAAAACAAGTATAAATATCAACCTATAAATTCTGTATATATATCTATATCTTGTATATTAATATATTTTATACTTTTTTAAAATACATTATCTCTAGAAAAATTAATTATGTTTGAAAATATATATCAGAATCTGTTGAATGCGAACTTTCATCGAAAAAATCTTCTGTACAGTTATCCATATCACTAAAATCCCTTTCTGCTTCATTTAAAAGTGTCTGGAGCACTGCTTCATAATGAGATCAGTAAATTGGATGTCATTTCGGAGCCTAAGTTTTAGCGCCATCTGCTAAGCCTTGTTTATCACTGGGGCACTAACAGGGAGTGCGGTCTTAGAGATCGCACGCAAAGAAATAACTGAATTATTTGAAAAAAGCATCTGCTGAAATCGTTTAAAAAAGTGCACGTGTATTGAAGGTCACAAAACAGGAAGCTGCAGGGTCAATCCATTCAATTGTGCTCAAAATAGAATGGGGTGACCGAAAATCCATCACTCACGGACCGCATGTCCCCAGTTAAGGGTTACTACTATTGCCGTAACTAATATCTTTCTAAGTATCATCATTCGAATCTACATGCAAATACAAGTCTCTTGAAACCGATTTGAGCAGGCTCCCAAAATATGGAAGTTTTTCCCTATTAAAAACTAATTTCATAAAGTTTTCACATTTCATTGATATTTAAAACATTTTTTTATCCTCATATTCTCGATAATGCGTTTTTTTTATTTATTTATTATTATTTTACTTTCTCCGTTGCGGCATCACTCATTAGAGATTAATTCATTATCGGAGCCTTCCATTAATCATGATCGCAGTGATATTAAATTCGCGTGATTGGCGCCTTCAGCATTGTCTCCCCGCTGACGGATGATCGAGAAAATCTTTGAGTTAAAACGGGCCAATCGTTCACAAGGTGCGTATCGATTATAGAAATGAAGGGTTATTAAAATTTTAAATATGCGCATCTTCGCAGGATATTTAACATTGCGCCAGCTAATGGGATCTTAAAAGCTAATCAATTGCGATTGACAATCACATACGAGTTGTTATAAAAATAAATTGAGAAGTTGGATTTTCAGTTGATAGGTGCCGGTGATTCGGATCCTGCGAGTGAAACGTCTAGTTCTTGATAAGACTGAATCCCTTGTGTGGATTCGAAAATTTTGTTAGATGAATACTTCGTTTTAAATATAAACTATAAAGGAATCTCTATCGCATATTGAGTAAAAAGATTAAAAAAAAAAAAAAAAGAAAAGACCAAAGGTTTCCAAGTCTTTTGATTTCTATATTCTGTGACTCTTCAATTCTGATTTCTGTGATTCCTTATAATCGTTGGATATCATTTATCCCTATATCTTTAGATATCTCAGAGAACAACTGAGATTTTGCGTGTTTTAAAGTAACTAGAAATCACTGCAAATATGTAAAATTGATTAATCTGACTAATGATTAGCAATATTAATTTACTGAAAATTCAAATAATAAGCAGTTTAAAATGTCAAAAATTCTTCTTTCATTTCAATTTTGAGACATTTTGAGGTTCTAAGGCTAGAACGGTGTGTCTTAAAAATTCAGCTGGATATTGTAAATGTACATAATTTTTTTTTGGCTATTATCTATCCGTTGTTAGATTTCTCATGCTAAATAAAATTCTGACAATTTTGCTAAGAGGATTTAATATTTCAAACTTTATTTATCTATTTTTTTTGTATTTGTATTTTGAAAGTTACTTTGAATATCACGATTTTTGACCTAGCATTATGCCAAATGGAATGAGAAAAATGTCTTATGAAAAGAATTCTAAGAATGAAATAAATGTTATGGAAGAAATCCAAGCTAATGACTAGAAGCAGATTTTAGGAAAGTTAAAAATTTACAATATTAAGCGTGAAACGTAAATAAAAATGATGAGTCATTTTGTGTTCAAAACAGGCTATAAACATATGGCGATTTGAACATAAGGGAAATGTTGGGAAATCTTTCTGAATCTATTATATATATTTAAATTTCAAAAGATTGGGGTGAAATTGGAGCAAAACACTAGTATGATAAGAGTTTCGGGGGGCAAGGTTCCTCTGTCAATATTCCAGGCAGAATTGTATTTATTGCATTTGCTCGATAATGTGAAAAACAGATTCATAAAAAAGAATTCCGTCCTTTCAAATAAAGGAAAGAAATGAATATTACAGAAAAGACTATAGGGGTATGGGGTGGATTTCATGCTTCCCTGCTGTTGCACAACCTAGGGGAGGATGGGCAACCCTCCACACAAAATGAAACGGAGGGGGAGAGAACAATACAACGCAGCTCCCCCTTAAATCCTACGAATGGGAGCAAGTGAAGATTAGGAGGGCATAATGAAAATAAAATCTGAGATCGATAAGCTGTACGAATAGGGGGTAAAAATTACAAACAAGAGTTTGTTGTACTTTGAAAGCTGACATGAAAGGGGGACGGAAGGGTAAAAAAGACCACGTAATTGAAAAAGAAGCGACCGTATCCCCGAGGCACAGGATGAATGTCGATATTTGACTGAAATAATGCAACAACTGCGTCAAGTGGGTAAGGCATGTTTATTGGCTGTGAAACCCTTTCCGAAAAGAATACAGCAGCTCCTAGGCATCATTCACTATTTTCTTGAATCTACATGCTACTGCGTTGTGAATTTACATTCACTACTTTCTAGGCACTACTTTCTTTTCTGATACAAAATCAGATCGCCTTGAGTGTGTTTGATGATAGTCGTTGTATAAAGAAGCCAGAAAGATACTAAGCATTTGCTTCATTTCTTTTCTTTAAACCAGTTTTTCCGATTTTGTTTCTAAATCTGAGAATATGTTACTGTTTTTTTGTTTTTTTAATACTTCTTTGCCTAGTATGTTGTGACGTGCAGTTTTTAAACTGAAACAAAGTAGCTCATTTCATATATCGTACACTCATAGCTGCCAATTATATATATTTTTAAACGTTATCGACAGCTACAATAACATCATTTTTAAAAAAAAGGCAAATTACTCTAGTTTAAAAAGAAAGGAGAAAGCGCCGTGATCTCAAAAATTTCGAATTTCTCTCAGTGGTATTTTTAAATCGAAATCATTAGAAAATAAATAATGCAAGAAAATCATATTTTAGATTGTCCTCAAGATACATTGGAAATATGTCGCACTTTTAATGCCTTGCGTGAAATTTGTAATTATTGAAATCTTACAAAGAATTGGTTTATTTCACTCCCCTAATGGGCAAATTAGTATGAATCTACATTATTGATATTATTATAACTCTACACAATATTAAAAATGTCTAAAATAATAATAAGCAAATCTCTTCCATCAATCGGTGACTATTTTCCATTTGTTTTCATAAAACAAGCTCCAAAATCAGTGCTAAATTAAGTGCAATGTTGCCATATTATCTCTTATAATGTTCAAATACTACAGTTCCCATATCTTTTCTGTTAAGACACTCTTTTAATCAAATATATTGTGGCAACAAATTGCTGTGTGTTAGTGAAACAGTTACTGAAAAATAAGTAGTATGTATTATTTGCTGTAGTGACTCGTGTTTATCTTTTTCGGGAAATAGGAGGTGCAGTCTAGTATTTCTAAGTGTAGAAATTTCAACGCAATATTGATTTTGATTTAAAGACCGCATATGGGACTTTTGGCGTTATTTGTTCGCAGACAGACAAACACATGGATATATGTTTCGAAATTTTTGAGTATTTGGAGAACAGTATTATTAAGCATTGGGTCTTGAAACGAATGGATTTATCAAACTTGAACATTTCCATAATTATAACATTTTCAGTTTGTGTACTTTAAGTGCAGAGGAAAAATTCTTATTATGCATTATTAAGGATTAATCTCTGTATTATAAATTGGTTGTTATGCTTTGGAATGCAACTAGTTCATTTTTAAGGAGAAAATACATGCAGTTATGCAGAATTCTCATTAGCAAAATTGAAATCTGTAGATATCGTCACTTTGTTCAATTAACGATGTTAAAAAGTGTTCGTTGTGTTTAATTAAAGATAAATAAGTTGTTTTTTAAAAAATATTATCTTGTTAGTTAAACCTTTGCACTCAAATGATGGCTCGCAATCACCATTCCAGACGGTGCATCATTTTGACATTTTTATTTATTTTTTGAATTTTAATTGTTAAAAATACCTACAGAATGTTAAAACGATGTAGATATTTTTTAAAAGAAACTCAACTTAAAACAGTTGCATGTATTTAATTTTTGGTATAATAAACAGGTTCACGTATTAAGTGAATAATTATGCATCGAATTTTCTTTCCGAGTTCAAAGGGTTAATAATTTTAAATGAGTCAGAAGTTATTTAAAACTCGTTAAATCTAAAAAATCTAAGGAAAAGGATATTTTATTTATTGTTATAAATATTTAACTATTAATGCATTGCTTAGTGAAATAACAATTAATTAAAATAGATTTTTTTATTTCCATTAATTTAAAATCCAATAACATTACATTTAAATCCTATCATAAATCGTGTAATCGTTTCTACATATTATTCAAGTTAGTGTGTTTAATACATTTTTATTTATATCGCAATGCTCTAATTGAAAACATAACCAAATATGCAATAAAATATTTCTAAATTTCCATGCAATAAAAATATATTTTTGTGCTTCCTTCTTCGAGATGAAATCAAAATATGAACGAACAGATTATTTTATTATTTTCAAGAATATTTTAACATGGTAAGCATAATGCAAGTGCGTTCAGTACAAAAATTGGAGCAAATAAAAAATTATATGATTTCCCTGGATACTGTGCATTTATATATATATATATATTATTCAGAGAAAATGACTTTGTTAACACATAAATTTAATAGGGATAGAATTTCCCCATAACAGTTTTTTTTAAGTATCCATGTGGCTCTATTTGCAACAAAATTTTAAAAAAATTCGCATATATAGCCTGTTATTTGAAATTAAAAAGTAATATTCAGCTATAAGCTTGATTCTGACAAAATAAAACACAATATTTGTAATTAATATGTCTCGGTTATTTTTTTTTTATTTTTTTACACTGTAGGAAGAAAATGGCTTCTAACATTTGATTTAAAGCTTATTTTTCTTATGTTTGTTTCTTTCGCATGTGTTTTAAAAATATATTTATGTTTGAAATTCAGGGCGTTAAAAAGAAAATTCAAATCCGATAGCATATTCAGCTTACTGTAGGTCAGAAAAAATTGTTAATACCAAAATTGTTCCTTCGCAACATGAGATAGAGTAAAACCAGAACAAAGAATCATGCAAATGAAGCCGAATTTTTACATCTAATCTATTTTTTCATAGAAATATCTAGGAGAGACTTTTTCAGTTCTTTGTATATTTTTTTTTCGGGAGAGACGAAAAAAAAAGAAATAAAAGAAACATTTTCCGTAATTTTGTGTCGTCGTAGAATGCAGCCTCGCAGATAAAATTTTGTCCTGCAAACAGCTTTTACCGTGTTCAGATTGAGTTTATTTCGCGATTATTCAGCCTGAAATCATAACTTGGTTTATAATACTAACACTTTGTTGTATTCTCCTGCTGAAATTTCCATGAATATTTCATGGAGCTGCATTTCCGGCACACTGACATCATTTAAATAAAGCGCTCGCAATCCGTTTGCTTTGGAAACGTATTTTGTCTCTAGTTGGAGCAAAAATAACTCGTGTTCACTTCTGAAGTTAACTTTTGCTGGTAACAGATGAGAGCACTTTAAATGAATGCGCACTCGTCGCCAAACAAATCAGCTTTGTAATCGTGCTAAAGCTGGCTTTTGAAGCTTCGCGACGGAAGTGTATTCTTTTTCTTTCTGTTAAGCTTGGTTTTATGCAAATTCCATTTTTATTTGAGCTGGATCTTTTCTAATATTGTTGAATACTATTGCTCTTCTAAAGGCGCTGCACCTACGAGCATTTCAATCAGAAATATTACACTTTTTTACTTCTCTTATCTCATATTTGTAATTTTTTGTTTATACATTTTCAGACGCTTATTGCACTGTGTTAAATATATCAAATTTTGTACATGTACATTTTCTTTGTAATATGACACTATTTTAATATTTCATTCATTCATAATCAGTTGATTAATTAACTTGATTTGAATTGCACTTCTAACGACACGTGTTCTGAATTCAAAATTAAACAATAATTAAAATAATTTATTAGAAGTTGATTAAAAAACCAGGATATGAATAATAGAATATATATTTTAATATATTAATAAGCATTCTTAAAGCAGTTGCCAATAAATTTATTTTTATTCTTTCGACGAACAAAATTCTATTTAAATGCTGGTCTCAATAATCTGATCGTATATTGCCTTATTCTGATAAAATATCTGAAAAAGTCTATCTCAAACAGACAGAACTATTTTTTTTTAATTTACTGGTTTGCCAAAGTTAATCGAGAAAAGATCCATTCACTGATTGCACTGCATCAAATTAAAATCAATAGAGATGCAGATAAAATGGGATAATTTGCGAGGATATTAAAAATCTTGCGAGATATTGTGGTATTCAGGATATTCAACAAGGGACAATGTCCCACAGGGTCAACTTTGATCGTTTCGCAAAGCGTGTGCTGACCTATTGATTAAAAAAAGTGAGAAAGACCCACGCCAGCTGAAAGGAGAGAGAACAGACCGATTTGCAGAACCAGATGGCGCTCAAGCACATCTGGTTTTAACCCGATACATAATAGAAGACCGAGCGTAGGCACCGACAGAATTTAAGCCAAGGAAGAGAGTGGTGGTCGCTATAAAGTTTTTAACATTGTTCATTTAATTAAGCTTGTAAAGCCTAAATTCTGGCTCTCGAGAATTATAATCAAGATTTGAGTTGTAATCACTTTACTCTGTTTAAGTATCATTGTAACAATTCTTTTTTTAAAAAAATAAAATTTGAGGCCTCCATTACACTTTCAAAAAAATATAACATAAAATGAAATTAAGTGAAGCTCATAAATCAAAATTATGATAAATGGAAAAGAAAGAAAGAAAGAAAGAAAACAAAGAGGGGGAAAAAATGACTCAAAATCTAAAAGAATTCTCGTATTGCTTGACAGAACGCCATCCCGTAGTTCTATTATTGTAGTGATTGATAATGTATTAACTTAACATTTCATAGAGTAAACTCCACGTTTTAGAGGTAAATGTGTGCTATTGCTCTGCAATGGCCCTCGAGTGGTTCTATATATTATTTGTGTATTGAGAATGTGGTTGAGTACGGTGAAAGAGTCGTTTTGAATTTACAAGAGCATTCACTCCAATCTGTAAAATTATTTATTACTAGTCGCCTTTGGCGACCAGCTGGTTCGCCAATCTTAATGTTCGTTTAAATTTTTATAATTAAATATTTTAAGCAATTCCGATTTTAATAGATTCTACATCAAAATATTTTAAAACTTCAAATTTTGATAGTCATATAATTCACTCATAATATTATAAAGGCCTTCAGTCATAACGTAATATGTATCTCTCTAATTTTCTGTTAGCTCCCGTAGAATTTATGCTGTAAATTCAAGTGGAAAGAATTAATCGGCAATTAATATAATAATATTTTTTACAGAAACAAAGCATTTTTTTATATTATGATTACTGATGACAGAGTCACTGTGCATTTAAACTTTAAGGGCACTAAAGAATATCTTTCTTAATTTATATAATATCTCAAAATTTGTCAACAAAATTTTCTCAGATTCATCATGAACAGAACGATTAATTAACAATGTTTAATTTTAAATGCATCCAACACTAAGAAAATAAAATAAATCGCTTAAAATAATCGGTTGAAAACAGGTTTAAAAAAACTACTTAAAAAACGATGTACTTAAAACTATAAGCATATACAAAAATATATATAAGTAACATAAATACAATTTAATTACAAAAGCATGCAACTAACCTAAAAATAATTTAAATCAAGAATCATCCGTTGATAATATTGTCAACAATCAGAACACAATGAATATGCGCGAATTTTCAACGCCAGTTACGGTAACGCAAATGTGGGAATTTTTCTACGCCAGTTGGGGTAACGCTATGCAGATTAGACATTTTTAATTTCCTTTCTTCTGTTTTATTTTAATTCAAAAGTACTTCGGACTGAATCTGAAAGATCGATTCATTAACAATGTTGAATTTTAAACGCATCAAACATTAAGAAAATAAACAGAATCGTTTGAAATAATCGGCCGAAAAATGTTAACCTTAGCCTCATTACTGTTGGGAAAAAACAACAAAAAACAACTGTAGCCTTACTCATTTGGCGGTGGGGAAAATGGAAGATTTTTTGGCGGGAAAGTTCGTTTTTAATTAATAATTAAAATTCTAATTAAAAATTCAAAAAAGGACCCCAGATGCACATTCCCAACCTCTAAGGTATACATGTACCAAATTTGGTAGCTGTAGGTCAAATGGCCTGGCCTGTAGAGCGCCAACACACACACACATTGAGCTTTATATAAGTATAGATGGAAGTCAATTTAATCTCAATACAGTTGGTTTTCTTAAAGTTTTGTAGAGAAAATTCACCCTGAACAACTACAAAACGGATATGCATTCGTTTGGTTGTTCCTGCCTTCAGAAGGTCAATGCAGTTATACGTTGTATTTTGAAGATGCAATCAGGAAAATGATTGTATGTAAAAAAGGCATTGAAAAATCTACAGGAGATCGAGAAATCTGTTTCAAGCCAATGTTGGCGCCCATGACATTTCTCAGGCCATTTATAGTTACTAGTTCTTTTCGATGACATTTGTTACCTTCTCCATGTCACATATGGTGGCACCTTTGTCACTGGAAATAAACAATGAAAATCTTCTCTACAATTTACAGAGCATTGAAAGAAGTCATTGAAATTCGTTTTTTTTTTTACTAAATTCTGACACTTGATTTTTCTCAAAACTTTTTCAGTTGAGTGCATTTTCTGATTTCAAGTTTTTATATATTCTTTCTGCTTATGCTGCTTTAAAGCTGTGAAATGGATTCACTACTGCAGTATATTTGCATATTTTTCAAAACTTCTATATCTTATCAAATTTGCCAGAACTATTTTAAAACTTATCGCCGAAATAAAATAAATTATCAGATGCTTTAAGCGACAAGTTTCCTGAATGAAAACCACATATTATTCTAAAACACTTTCACCTCGGTTTTTTAATAGCATACAGCATTCACTATGCTACACAAAAACAGAAAAAAATTCTTTATTTGTAATTAAAGTTGTGCTAATTCTATTGGTTAAGTGTCCATTATGAGAAAGGTGATTTGAGGGTAGAAGCACGTCAAATAAAAATCTTCTCTCTCAAATGAATTAGAATGGGGTATTGGGAATTTTGGGTATTGTAAAGAGATTCTAACATCTATTAGGAATTTAGTCCCTTTAATCTATGTTAAAACTAATCCAAGATTTGAAGGAAAATTCCAGATATTTCGTAATTTGTTTTCTTTAAATTAGTGATTCATTTATAACTTTTCAAAGGATTAAAATAATTTAAGAATGCGATTAATTTCTGTGTCCAATTTTTAAAAATTGTATGTGAAAATTTTTATAGGGCTATACAATTTGAATAGCTTTAAAAGGCCAGGGTTAGAGTATATATATATATATAATATATAACTATTAGGTTTTCTAACAAAAATTTGCGTATTTAATAAAAATAAAGTAAAATTTTCAACGCTGAGTGAAAAAAAAATAAGAAAATACTTTATTTCACTTATATACTTACGTAATACTATCTCAAACGTAATAGACCACAAGAAAAATTATTTTAATAAATAAATA
The DNA here is from genome assembly GCA_026543865.1 of Argiope aurantia. NCBI lineage: Eukaryota > Metazoa > Arthropoda > Arachnida > Araneae > Araneidae > Argiope > Argiope aurantia. The sequence goes on along the minus strand of JAPMOR010009991.1, from coordinate 31,506 downwards.
TCATATGAACCTTTTAAGCTAAAATATAAACAGAATTTTTAGAGAATTTACGGTAAAAATAAAATGGATCAATCGCATCCGTCCTATAATATGACTACTTCCGGTTGAATTTTTGTCTGTTGTATGTTATTGAAAACTGCTCTATCTATTATCTATCTTACAAAGAATAAAAATACGGACTCTTTTAGAATATAAGAAGTCCAGGCTTTAGATCATAAAATGAAATTCGAATTTTCCAGGAAAAAGCCTTTACAATCTTTTGGATACCTTACTCTAAGGAACAGTCACCGGAAAATTCTTTTCTCATTTCAACTATGCAGTGAATGTAACAACCCAATTCTAGTCAATAATATCATTTTCAAGCTGAAATTCCATTTCTTATTATTTCCTTTAGGTTATGCTCTTATCTACTTTAAAACGTCATCGATTAAAAATGAATATGTGTGTGTGTGTTAATGATATTTTAAAATTTAATTTAAATTAATCTCCTAATTTTTACCTTAATTTGGCTCCTATTAACTTTATTCTAAAATATTCTCTTATTTTCAGATCCCATTCCACTTTTTCTATTTAATTAATTCAACATGAGTTCTATAATTGCTGAATCGGCTAAAAGCCGAAACGTTTACACACTCCGAGTGAAAGGATAAAATATTACTGATATAAACACAATTTCACTAACAGATCCTTGTGTTTCCCTTACTTGTGACTGACACGTGTTAGAAATCCCTATTAAAATCTCACAATATATATTCACAGGGATAAAATTTTCATGAGCTTTTCCTCATTTCGTGTTTTGTCGTTCTGCGTTGTGCTCTTCACTTCTTCTTGTGCGAAAAATCATGATGGAAATACACACACACACACACAGCTGTGCTATCCGTTCAGCTTCTTACTTCTCAAACATCTTGCTTTGAATTTTGGGAAATCGATCATTTTAATCTCGATAAAACTACCCTAAAGTTACTCCTATGTTTGTAATAATAACTCTTTTAATTGTTTTATTTACTGTAGTAAGAGAGATATAATATGGTTTTAACTTTTTCACCTTGGGTTATTTCTATTTAAAATCAAAGTATTTTCTTTTTAACAATCATTATAAAAGTGAATTTAGGAAACAAAAAAACTTGTATAATATTCGAATAAAATGTTTGGTTTTGACTGAATATCTTCTCATCATTGTTGGCATTCAGACAGGAAACAAAAGAATCCCCCAGCGACAACCTTTATTCATAATTTTTATCTTCCCTCGCCAATGGTTGGAAAACTTCCTTTCCCGAGCGGTGCATTCTGGTCACGGCACCGACATTTGGAGGGAAAAAGTATCATTCCTACGTCTACACTTCCCTACAGCGGCGAATGGAGACGTAATGAAACTTTTTGCTACAGAGAGACTTTAAAGCGCTTTTTTTTCTTCCCCGCCATTCTCTCCTCTAAGGAGGAACGCTATTGGCAGTCTTTAAGGTCACGCGCCGAAATTAAGTTTCTGCTCGGGAAAGCGTGAAAATTGAAATTGAGGAAATTCTGTTCCTGAAATCCAACAGTTATACTTAAAAGAATCGACACAAAGAAGAACTGGAGTGGAAACTCCGAATTTGAATTCAGATTTTTTAAAAAATACCATTTTAAACAAAAGTTTTACATCATCTAATTAGCAGATAACAACGTTTTTATATATATTTTCCTTTCTTTGAATCTAAGGGCTATATGATGTAGTGAGTTTTTATTTTTATTTTATATTGAACAATTTTTATTTTATTTTCAGTTGATTAAAGGATTATCTTTATGGGTGAATAAAAATTGAAAAAATTATTTTTCTTGGGAAAAAACTCAATTATGCAATGCAAATAAAATATTATTTTCATATTTGTTACAAATATATTACAACACGTTCATAGTTACTTTGAAAATTGTATTCTGAGGCATTTTTTGACGAATCACTTGCTTTCATTCAAATTAAAGTGTATTTCATTTTCATAAGAATTTTTGCTGAAAAAAAACACTCTAAAACGTTTATTTAAAAACTTATTCTAAAAGAAAAAGAACATTATGATACAAATTTAAGTAAATAATGTATAAAAAATGTCAGTGGGACGATGAAACATTCAGTGAATATGATGGATGTATGGTATATATAGGGATTGCAATATCGAACCAAAATTTCAATACCGGTATTCGGTATTTTTTAGATCTTAATACCGGGATGCCGGTTTTAGTACCGGTATTAGAAATTTTAGAAAAAGAAAGAAGTTTCTTTGTTTTATTTTCCAGTGTTATTAGAAAGTGTAAATTTTTCAAAAAATAATTTGTAACCTGTAAATTATAACAGTATACAAAAAAATCACAAAAAAGTAAAGGAACATTTTATTTATTTAAATCACAAAAAAATATAAATATCACTATTCAGTTTGTGGTACTATTACAAATTTTGGAAAAGTGATCTTAAAAACATAATGCATCAATTGTACTGTCAATAAGACTGAAAAGTAATTTTGTGCAAAAATTACCAGCTGTCGAAAATGCTCTTTCTGCATCTACGCTAGTTGGTGGTACTGTTAGCAATACGCGATATACTTTTTCCAAGTATTTACCTCTAAATCCCTCATCTTCAAATAAATCTATTTCTCGTCGAATGGTTTTGGACATAGCTGATTTCTATATTGTATTTTGGTTCGTTGAAATTTTTTTTTATTTATTGCTAATTCTAATTTTTGTTTAAGAGACAATTCCTTTTCACTATCGGCATTAGTATCATCATAATCTTCGATAACTGAACCGAATTCTTCTGAATGTGGATAGGTTTGTGGTAAAAATTTTTTTCTATAAACTTGATCAGATTTGAATTGGTTATTTTCTTTTCTTCTTATTCATTTTCATTTTTAAAATCATTATAATTATGTAAATACCATACGACATTTTCTATTTCTATTCGGGTGCTGTTCTTTCAGTGACTGCAACATGAAATTTATTTTTGTATTAGATATTAATAAATTAGAATCTCTCTGACATAATGCCTCAATAGTCAGTTTAAATGGAAGTAGAGCTGATACAATTCTGGATATGAAGTCGAATGCATTATCTGAAAAAATAATTTACAGGTTTAAGTCGATTATTGCTATTTGGATTGGATTTGTCAGTTTCAAAAATAATTTCATCATTAGGAGGAAACTGTTCCAACGTGTTTTAGAATCTAATATTAACATATATTCTGTCTTATTTTCAGTTAGTATATATTTTTGAAATATGTCATTTTTTATAGCGGAACATTTAAATATCTTAACAATTTTTCGAACTTTATAAATTATAGGAAGCAATTCTTGATGGGTAAAGTTTCATCCTCATTAGCAATATCTTCTTCAACAATTACGTTGTCATTATCTTCATTGTAAATATCACTCAATCTTACTCTCTTCAAAGTTGGAATCCAAAGTTTCTATATCCACAGTATGTAGATTATTCTTTATTTTTTTTCTTTTTGTATAATGCATCTATTACTCCTAATTGAATTCCATGAGTATAGCACAATTGTTGATTTGCACCAATCAACTTTCCTACTTTTTCCATAACTCTTGCTCCATCAATTGTTATGGATACAATATCTTCTTTCAGGGATAAACCATTTTTCGCTAATTTAGATTTAAGCAATTAATAAAGCCATTAATTAGCTAAGTAATTTCGCCTGTTAGGGAGACATAAAAACAAAAAAGTATACCATTTTGCTATGTTGGCAATCCCTGAATATACAGTAGAGACAATTTTAAAAATTTCTTGTAAATACCGAAAAAACGGTATTTGAACTTGTGAATACCGGTATTACAAAATTGTACAAATGGCTCAAATTCCCGGTATACCGGTATTGCAGTCCCTAGGTATATCCCATTCAGATCGATGTCTTTAAAAAAATGCAAAACTTTTACATAACAAATGAAAGACAATTTTATATACTTAGCTATTTAATTTTGCAAATCTTACTTGGTGATTTTACCATGCTCCAGCATTTTTGGGGTTTTTTCTCCAAATGCCTTTTGATTTGGCCTTTAAGCAACCAGATTAAAGATTTGTTCTCTTAGAAATCATCAAAAACTATACACTATCTATCAAATTTCATTAAAATTTAAACATAAATATCCCCTGAAATTTTATCTGGCAGGTTAAAGGTGTGTAGTTTCCATTTTTCATTTCAGATAATGAGCCGCGTTTCATCGCGATCGGAGCATGGAATCTGAATCCAGAAAACTGTATGAATGAAGAATTATTAGATGATCATGCAAAGATTGATTATATAGGAATTCCAAATTGCATAAAAAAAATCTAAGTTTCTCAATTTTGAAACAAAATTTCTTTTGTATGATCTCTCTACCTTATATATAGTTTTTTGTATCTGTTAATTTATAGCTATTTAATAAAGCAAAAAGAAAGTAAATTAGAATGCCAACATTTGAAAATGTTGCATAATATTAGAAAAAAAATCTGTTTTTGCCTGAATTGAATTTCTCTTCTTACGCATGTACGAGATTCATTCCTACGCACACATTTCTTCTCGATGGTAAGGGCGGCATTTTTCCATAATCATTCTCTTCCCGCATTGGTCGGATGACTTTCTTCCTTATTGGTAAATTCTAGACACGGCACAAGAATGTTGCGGTAAAAGCACCGATTCCTGCGTCCAGTCTTCCCTGGAAGAAAGAATGGAGAACTAATGAAAGTTTTTGGCTAGGAATAAGACTCAAAAGAAAGAGCTCTGCTCTCCGTTCTCTCTTTTTAGAAAGAAAAGGAATGACACTGTTGGCGGACTTGAGATCGCACGCCGAAATTAAGTTTCTGCTCTGGAAAGCATGAAAATTGAAATTGAGGAAATGCTGTTCTTGAAATAAAACAGTTACATTTAAAGGAATCGGCATAAAAAACAAAAGTTAAGAGATCCGATTCAAATGAAAAGACTATTTCAAATAACAGGTGTTAAATTTTTAGTTTCCAAAAGCAAGTGGTGTTTTTGGATACTCGTGTTTTATTTCAGTTTCATGTTATTATTATTTTGGAAACGCTCAATGGAACACATATTACATGTAAAGTTTAAGGAATTATTTAAATCATAGCCACCACTTAACTAAGCAGTATAATCAGGGCAGTAATGCGTCATCTAAATGGAATTTTTAAATACGCAAAGAAAATGATTAGTGAATCATTTAGAAAATACTTTAAAATGAATAATTTTTCCAAAACTTGTCGAACTGGATTCATGATAAAGCGAGTTGTTATTTTGAATGTTATAAGTTTCATTATTTTTTTCATTCATTTAAAAATAAATGATGTAGCATTCTGTATTAAAACAACTCCTATCGTTTTTGGAAATGAACCAATATCTTTCTAATGCTTTAATAATTTTCTTTCAACTACAATTCTTTTCATGATATATTCATCTCTCATTTACTCCTTTTTCGAAGACAAAAACTTAGAGTTTCTGAATGTGATTGTAGTGTGCATGTGTGTGAAACTCAAATCTGAGATTTTTTGACAAATATATACATTTTTGACAAGAACTCATTCTTGCATTCTGGCATTGAGTCTGGCATTTCACACATTTTTCGAAAACTGCTAATGGTTGACGTCTGGTGGATCTAAAAATTAGATACCAAAAGATTCTTTTTTCCTTCAATCTGTGCCAAGTAAGAAATCATGCTGTTGTTTCCGATATCAATCTCTATTCATTGTCTAAGATTGCAAGCAGGTCGGCATTCACGGTGGTGTCGGAGGTATTCTAAGCGCCAATGGTTTGTCGGCGACAATCAGGCTTTTGGAACAGTGGTCAAGTTTATTAAATGCCCGTCTAATTAGTACAATGATTATCAGATGCCTTCGTTCATCTCTCTGGATTCTCACCGGAATCGGGATTCAATCGAAAAGCCTTTGTAGATCACAGCTCTGCCTTTCAAAACCGGGTCTGTTATGCAAATGGGCTTCCCTCGCTGCGAGCTTTGAGGCCGAAAAGATCGCATTAGGCATGCTCGCCCCTGACTGCAGGAAGATCCCACCGCGTTGGCTTCAGTCACACATATTTGCGGTATCCTGTTAATGGAAAGAGCCCAAACCAATGAGTGATCGGTGTTCGTTTTATTCGATGAAAGCACTCAAGCCTTCATTACTAACTGTATGAATAGCCTATTCCAACGCAATTCCGAGCTTAGATAAAGGGTCGAAATAGACGCGCCGCTCTTTTGATATCTGAATCCAGATATCAAAAGTCCAGAATCAAAATGTTCGGACTATTTTAGCGATATTTAACGGAATGAATGATCTTCGATATTCACTGACTATTTCGAGAGAGTGGATAATGACAAACGCCCTTGAAATCCAATTACTATATTTGATGAACTTGATTATGATACATGTGTTTTCGATACTTCTATTCTTAATTAAAGCCGAAATGCGTAAGATTAAATTTTAATTCGAAAACATAAACAAACGTCGTACATTTTTCTGTTTCACATTTAAACTGAACATGGTCTCGGACCTAAGCTCACCTAGTCTTAATTCTAGAAGCGAAGGCCATTGTCGAAGTCCATGCGTTTAGGCTACTTGCAGGACCGTTAAAAAAATAATTTCATGCATTTCGTAAAAACAATGAGAACATTTTCAGTATAATTTCAATTAAAAAAGAAAATGCAATTTTTTTTCTGTTATAATCTTATTTCTTATAGAAAGTATTTTGTTATTTTAAGGAAAATTAATTCCAAAATATCATTTTCGGAATCGTTTATGGTATTTTGTTCAAAGCATTAAGTTTTAAAAAATGAAATTTACTTAAGATGTATAGAAATTTCAACTTTCTCGGAAAATTCTCATATTCAAAACAATTTACAAAAATTGAGTACTAATGAGCCTGTTTATATATCAGTTTCATTTTTTGGTGGTTTAAATTATTTTTTAAATAATAGTAATTGAAATACTGTTTTTGCATTATTAAATGAAACTTCGGTTAAAAGCTATTTAATCCAACAAAAAAGGTTTTACGACATTTAATTTTCATATCATTTTGAAAATATCTTTATCTGTTTTATATTAAATGTGATATTTTTGGCTATTTTTGAAAAATAATTAGAATCACATATTCTTTAACACACAATGCCATCAAAAATAAGCTAAGGATTGAAACAAATTTTATCAATGTCTCAAATTATTTGAGAATTATAAGGATTTTTGTATGAAATCTTTTTTAACCAAAGTTTCCCTTAGATATCAAAAACTATGCAACTTTACAATAGATCACCATTACAAAAATATTTTGTTCATTTTCTTAGAAATATTATATATAAACCATACGCTAAATTTCAATAGAATTTCAGCTATCGGTTTCAGACTAATAAAGCAAGTTTGTGTAAAAAAATTATATATATAAAAAAACCCCGTTAAAATAAAAGGAAGTAAAGAAATTTCTAACTGTGAAAAAGGGGGGGGGGGAG
>JAPMOR010009991.1:0-23646 GCA_026543865.1 Argiope aurantia | reverse complement strand
GGATAAACTTAAAAATAGTTTGTTCAAAGTATTGAAACTATTAAACGAAGATTTGTTAAATAAATTAAAAATCAATAAAATAGAAATTATGATAAAGTGAAATCTTGCATTTATTTTAAAATGTAATTAAATATGCGTTGTAATCAATATATAAAATGTCCTCAATTGATTCAGAGCCAGGTACTTCTAATTAGCTCTTTCCCCATCTGAAGATAATAACTTCTTATTCTTTGAAAGCTTTATATGTGATCCCCTCGGTTTGTTTAAGAGTCTTTGAGAAGTTTATCAAGTATTTTCTTTTGAAAAAGATATTAAAATTATTTTAAATAGTAAATTTTTATTTCATAAATTTTAGCTTTTAGTAAAATACTAAAAGTAGCCTCAAAACCGAGCGCCGGCCGAATTCTATAAGTGTGAAAAAACAACAACATTGGTTTGCAAAATTATTGGAAACACAGATATTTTATCAATCTTCTATGTCCCACTGAAAGAATTCACACATGTATGCAAAACATTCACTCTGTGGAAGGGTTTGTGTGTCTCACCTGTCATCTTTTATAAGAATTTCTCAACTCATCACCTCAGAGGGTATATATACTTTTGTAAAAATATACACCCATAAGGTCTGAATTTGTCACTCTCTCTCTCTCTGCTCGGCAGAAGATGCCCGTCAGTTCATTTTCATTTGGTTCTGACAGGTGGAAGGCACGAGGTTGAAAATTCAGTTCAGGATGAGATTTAGTATAATGGTAGTATACACTTAGAAAGTTCACTCACGAAAATATTAAAGCTCAATAGCCCGTCAATTTCGAGAACATGGTCCTCAAACTTTCTGCATTGCTTATATACTAATAATGCGTCGCCCTTGCCGAGCCGCGCATAATATAGTGGTTAAAGAGCTGTCGTGGTATTCAGGAGACCCAAGTTCGATCTTCGGCTAGATTCGATAAGATTATGATCTTTCGAGCAAACGTTTGCAAACTTTCTGTCTGAGAAAACAAAGAATATTACTAGAAGGGTGATGGTTCTACTCCATACAATTCTTTTTTTAAAAGAATCATTCACGTATAGTAATAAAAATAAAGTTAACATTCTCAGAACTGAATATAGGAATAATCAAGATTTCCAGTTTAGAAAAATAATAAAGAGTTAAATTCAGTTTTCAAAGATTAAAATTTATTGAATTCTTCAGTGTCAATTTTCTTTCACGGTCATTTCTGTCTCGGAGAAATCATAAGGGTTTTTGCCAGTATAAAATTTACAAAAATGGCAATTAACTGAGTTATATATTTGAATAGATATATATTTGATTTTCTGTCAGCTTACGAAAGGAAATCTAAACTCGTGACCAAAATGAGTTCTGAAGAGGAGAGGAAAAATTTTAGTGGCCAGAAAAAAAAAAGAGCAAAAATATCAGAGATAGCCCGCGAAATGGGATGAAAAACTGCTAACATAATTGGTTACTATTTTTCTTCTAAATTTCAAAATGCAATCTTACGTTCTTTAAAATGTAGCGGTGGATTAGCCAGATTCTCAGCTTGCCCGATGGCTAGTTGACGCTTAACACATTAAACTGTTAGCCTCTTGGATTTGTGCAAGCGAAAGAGAGAAGGAAGAATTATTTCAAGAGTGGTTTTCTGCAATTTCACTCAATCGAAAAATTAAAATAAAATGAAATTTTTATTTACTAAAGCACTGCAGCTTTGCGTGGCCTTTGCAGGTTTTTATTACTTTCGGAAGCCCTGTTAAGCCATAATAAGAAGTGATGTCCCTCTCTGCATGAATTAGTCAGTCCTTGTGCAAAGAGTGCTTTCGGTGATCAAGGACTCTTTCTCTTTCTGACTATATTTTACAGCCATGGAGCAAATGGATCAGTCTTGTAATAAGTGATTATATTTCTTTTTTTATTAAATAAAATTTGATCCAAAAAAACTCACGTAATTCAACGACAACAAACTCATATGTTAACTTACATTTATAGTATATATTTTTTAGGCCTATATGTTTGGGAGCAATTATTTGAAAAAAAATTTACACCTTTGTAGAAAAGGTAAATCGTAAACTTGATTCTAGACTTCACGCAAAAGTGTTAGCAATTGATTTTTCGGCAGAATGGATCTTGAAAAATGGGGCAAAAATTATTCCATATGCGCAGTGAAAAGCACTATAATCGATTCCCAACGTATATTATTTTTTATTCCAAAAATATAATTTTTTCCTGTTAATTGCATTTGCATCAAAGTGCATTCTAAAAACTTGGGGAATGAACTGATTGTTAATGAATATGACGTTGGAAATACAAGTATTAAAAATTTTGGCCGTTTACTCTTTTTTGTCAAAGGGATTTATAAACAAAACATTGTTTAGAAATTGAAGGATTTCTTAAGAATGTACTTACCCCTACAAACATGCGTGGGGTTATTTATCAAATGATAATAATAATTAATAGCCGGAACGCATTAACTAATCCAATTAGACAATCCTTTTTTCTTTATTTCATTTATTCAATAGTGCTCTTTATGTTTTAGATGATTTCTGAGTAATTTCAACTACAATTTTTTTTTCTTTTGCTCAAAAGTTTCATTTTTCTGCTTCGGCTGATCTTAATAATCATTAAATAAATTTCCTGCAAAGGATCTGAAATCTATTTTTGAAAAATAAATTTCAATTTTTAATTTTGAAAAATAAATTTCAATTTTTGATGAATAATATCGTTAATTATAGTGAATTAATTTTTGGTTTTAGTTTGCTATATATCAGAATATTTACTAGTAGCGAACTGCTTGTAATACACAAACGTATTTTTGAATTATTAATATATAACAGTAAGAATTTTTTTTTAAAGTAATGAAGAAACTTAGAGATAATTTGCACATAGTTTTCAATATGGATTTTAAAATTTTAAATTAATAACCTTCTATAGATTCACCAGAAAATCACTTAAGATTCAAACTTAAAAATTGCACTTATATTTCTCAATTAGTATACTGGAGATAATTAGGTATTACATATTGCAGAAATTTAGATTGAAAATTTATTATATTAATTTAAATTTATTAATATTGTTTCCGATATTTTTTTATTAATTGATGAACTTGAAATTCTTGGGATGAGACGATTTTTAAGTTTTTATAAATAAAATGTAAACTATATAATTGTCACGAATTTTTCACTTAAACTTCTCATATCAAGTCTACGTCAAAAAAGCTTTGCAGTTTCCTTATTAGAAGAAACCAACATTTGTAGACTTTATTTTCAGCTGGCCGTTTATTACTGCTTTTTAAATTTTGGTTCATATAAATGAAAATAATATATTATTACGAATCTGTAACATAGCTTCACTGCAATGTTATTCTAGTGAATGAAAAGTGATATTTACAGATATTCTTAATGAATGTTAGAGGGACCCCACAGATCTTCGCTACCATTTCATGACTTTCGTAACAAAATGAAGTTTCTGAAAAATATAAACATTTTAGTCCTTTCTCTATTAAAAACTGAGGAATGCAGTTTAATGTGTAGAATTTCATGTGACGCTAAGCCTAGTAGGAAATTCTATGTAATATCCAGAGACTCAATCAATTAATTTGTTGTCTCTTTGGAGTATTAAACTCAAAATGAATTGTTTAAATGTTTCCGCTAAATGTTACATTTTCTATTTAACAATTTATCGCCTACTTGTGTTTTAGTGTGTACATCTTGGCTATGCTTTTGTTACTGTGCTTCGAGTTTTGATGAAGAGGGCTATTTTTCAATATTATTAACAGTTTATAAAGAATATCATTGAATTTAATCAAAAATTATGAACAAAACATTTAACAAAACATATCATTAAATTTAATCAAAAAATTTAAATGTTTAGCTCATTGCCATTTTTATAACGTTCAAATAGTTTATGAAATTAATTTTTACTTAAATGGATGAAATGCATCTTTTTGATTTTTACTCCAATATTTTTTGAATGTTATTTTTTCGTTATGGAAATTGATAATGGCACTATAGATGCAAGCGAATATTCATTTTTTTCTGGCAACTAATATTTTCAGATTCATTTCATCACAAGTCGTATATTCGTTTATTTTGCTCTTTACTATTGCTCTTCTCAGGCTCTCAGTTGATCCATGTTGCATCGTCGAGTTCATTTTGTGCTCTTGAACTTCAGCTTCATATATATATTTATAAGTCCAACATATTTATGCATCATTATTGGGAATATTTTGAAAACAAAATCATTCAAATTTTGTATATATTTTTTAAAATTCTATTAGATTAATATTTAGAGTTTTTTTTATATGTGCATTCATTTGAAACAAAGTCTATATAAACAACTTCTTCACTGAGAAGTCATTAATGCCATCTTCTAATGAGAGAAAATATTGACGTCTTACTCTTTTTATACTTCCAGTTGCTGGTCGACAACTTCTTCATTCGAATAGATTTGGAAATGTAGAAACTATCCTTATACCTTACACATATCTCAATGCAACTTACACCTTACATGTTTTAAATTTTGCTTACATTTATTAAGCTCCACCCATCTGGTAATAATTAAAAATCTTCCGGATTTCTTCATAACTGAAGCATTCGATCATTTCCCCACTTCTCGTGCATTTCGAATTGAAAGATCCGCCAGCCCGCAACTGGAAGTGTAAGAAGAGAAAGTCGTCAATATTTCTTTCGCGAGGAAATGTCATTAATGGCTTCTTGGCGAAGAAGTTATGAATTTTTATTCCTTCGCTTATCTTCGGCGGAGCTCTTTGTTTGAGGTCTGCATTCTCAATCAGTCAGGTGAGAAGAAAAGAGGGATTATTAATGGTTTTCACCTTCTTTCTGTTTCGTAGTCCCTTTGAATAATGGAAGGTCGCCATTGAAGGGATTTTTGAAGTTTCAAATTGCGTCGAAAGCCGAGGGCAAGGGGTATCTCTTCTTGCTCCTTCGAGAAATTCTTCGAACTATTTGACCCCAGGTTATGCTTGAGAGCTTGTACATTATAAAAGCAACTATTTTGAAACATGATGCTAGTATGTCATATTTTTCGATGTTTAGACAACATATATTTTGAGCTGAAAATTTTGATAGTTATCACATACTTAAGGTATTTGTAGAAAAAGCTTTTCTCCATTAATTTTTGGTACAATTATATTTATTGAAATAAAAAGAAAAAATAGATAGTGCGCCATTTTCGAATTTTTGGTTTGTTAAATTTTGTCCTATAACGTGATGTTTTTTAAACCAATTTTTGGAAATTTGTGATAGTTCTTCGAAATGTTTCTTCACCGATTTCTTCGATCTGATGCATAGTTATTTGAGTGCGTAGTGTCTTCTGCACATGTCTGAAATGTTCAGTGTCCATAAATAATAATGTGACAAAAAGGCAAATGAAAAATTTTCTAAGAGTGGATCGAGATAAAAAGAATGCTGGAAATAACCTAAACAATGCGGATAATGGATAAAATATTCGCAGGAGCTCTTGCCGAAGAAATGCATCCCTCATAGCGGATTCATCAGCTCAGGAATGATGGTTTGTAAACTTTTTCACACTCTAACATGTTTAAGTTTGCAAATTCCAAATGCTGTCATAGATTGTATTTTTATGTGGACAACACTTTCTCTCGAATTCACAGGGAAACATCTACCTGAGAATGATGTCATGATTAGATATCTCATTATAACGTTCAATGTTAAAGCAGTGCTGGAAAAACTGCTGTGTTTTAGTCACGAATTCATCTGTTTGTAACAATCCAAATAATACACGTGAAATAATTTATAATTTTCGCTATATGATTATATTTTAAAGAAACGATTGCAGATTTTAAAAATATAAGTTACTCCATTTAACTTTTAAGGAATCATCAACAGCAAGCTATGCTGAGAGTTCACCACTTGTAAGAAGAACATGAAATCCTTCTCAGATCATCAAAACACTTCATAACTAAACTTATGTAATAATTTCGTCCCTGTTGAAATTTGCGACCATCTCCCGTCCATAATGTCCTTAGGGAAATAAAAATGGGTCATTCAAAGGACCGTTCAATAAACGGTTGGCATTTTGTCGATTGTATTTATTTTTCGTCACTTGTCAGCTCCACCACTTATATCAATGAAGACTCACTTTGTGTCGATATCCGCCACTTTATTTGAAGCAAAAATTGGCATTGATGAAAACGAGGACCGCAGTTCAATAAAAATTACTGAATTTTATCCAAAACTGAAAAATAAGAAAAAATAATTTTGGAAAAATTCCATTTACGGCGTTTGAAAAAAAAACAATTAAAGACGGCGTTAAATTTGCTCTTAAACTGTAAAGTCATGTTAATTAGATATATTTAGAATATTAAACACTAAAACACTATAAATAGAATAAATAAATAAAAAGAAACACTGAATGCCTCCGAATTCGCCAAATAGTTTAATGCAGTTAACTTTTCCTAAAATAAAAAAATATATATACATTTTGGTTGGCTTATTAAAAAAAAGAAATAGAAGGAATATTTGAAACTAAGTGAAAAACTAAAGATGAATCTAACTCGCTAAAGAAAGAGCGAAAGTTCATTTTCACTATTTCTGATACTAATGCCAATTATATTTGTATAATTTATATCAAGGAGATATCAGTTATTTATCTTAACATCAATTCATGATAATAAAAAAAAGATTTAATCATTTTAAAAAAAAATAATTTGTATTTCTTTTCCAGTTATGATAAAATAATCAAACAGGGTTTCGTAAATTCCTCCCACTCTTTAATTCCATACAAAGTACAAAAATATTTCACGGTTTCAACTGCAGTCAAGAATATTTTGGCGAAAATCTGGAAAAAGTAAAAACACATAACTGAACCATAAATTGATATTAAAAAATAATATAATGCCTTTGTTTTATAAAATTTTATGAAATGTTCAAATTATGATTATTTTTTCTATTATTTTTGCTTAGTAAAATTCAAAAATGTGATAGAATCAAGATTGGCCATTATGTAAAAATTCATTTAAATCCATGCAATTTTTTAAAAAAATAGCTTTTAAAAACGCATTTTTATTAGTGTATAAAAAAGAAAAATAATAATAATCATTTCTTCTTTTTAGTCTTATAATTCATTGTAATATGTATAATGAACTTTAAAAATTGCAATAGGTTGCTCTACTGTTATCGAAACCGAAGATTATTTAAAGTAATTTTTTAGATATTATGAATTAAATTATGCAAATACTAATAATCTGTATTGTTATCGGGAATTAGAAATGCACAAAATTTAAATATTTTAATATTTCAGGAAGTTTCTTTCTAATAAATATGAAATAAATGAAGTTAAATATAAGTAAGTGAAAAGTCCTCACTTGCAAAGCACATTGATTGATTGGCTTAAATTAAAATGGCGATTTTTTGCTGAGAATTTTTTTTGAGATAAATAGTGTACTGAAGACTAGATTCTAAGGCACATTTACCTTGTACATGTCCCTGTACATTTTAAAGTCGATGTCATGGTGCACGTTGATCAAAGAGAGAGTAAAACACTTGATTTTCCTCTCTCGTTTTCTCGTCATGTTTGCATAGCCTTGTTCAAAATGTCGGCTAAAATCCAAATGATGCGACTGCTTTCAGTCCACATGAATGAACTCGGCCCACTTCGTCATAAAGCAGAGATCGACCCGTGCTGTTCTAACCTTTGATGCCACAGAATTGTATAAGATCTGTTATTTCCGAAAATCCAGAAAATCTGGCCGAAATGCTCGGAATATTTGGTGGACTCTGCAATTAGTCTGTGTGCGATTTGATTGCCGTGGCTTTGCTAGAGAAGGTCTGTTCTGCGATTCAAATGGAATGGTCAGAGATCCGACCTCTGGGTGGGTGGGGGGATGGAGGATAATTCGTCACTATGCAAATCTCGTCATTAGGAGAGTGATTGTTCAGGGAGGCCATTAGCCGAAAAGGGTGGTGGTGGGCGTCTCTTTTATGAGATTGGGTGTCAAAGTGCGCCGCTGAAATGAGAAGGCAATATTGAATGTGGGTCTCCTGGGAGGAAGTGACTGTTCAGTATATTATGGACAGAAGAGGGAACACTTGCCAATGGCAGCATGCACATAAAAGTCCTGCAAAAAGGACCTGCCCATTCTTGGAAATGTCATATCTGGGCAATGATTTTCTAAATATTTAATGTTCCATACTTCGCAATGGAAAAATAGGCGCTAATAAAGGACTTAAAATATTTCACGGTTTAATTTAAATATTAAATCATTCTATTACAAGCTAATATAAGTTTTCAGTACTTCTGCAAGATTCGATTTGATATACTATGTTGTGTAAGGTTATTTTGAGTAATGGAATGAATTTGAGCTATCAACGTAAAATTTCCTTTTGGAGTACATTTCATGACTAATTATGTATAATAATTGAATCAAATACTTATAAAAATTCATCAAGTCATTTTTCTGTTGCTATATCAATGCATCTAAAAAGTTGTTAAACAATTTTGCAATGCTCAGAATTACTAAGTTCTTTATTTATTTATTTATTTCTCTGTGAGAGGTCAAAAAGCAAACACAGCGAAGCATTTAGTAATCTTATCAATATTTTTTTTCTCTGAAAATATATGTTTTAAAAAATATACTTTCATCACAAAATTTAATGTTCTTAACTATTTTTTTTTACATTATGAAACATTTTCTACTGTTAAAGTAACAAGCTATGCGATTATAAAAATGGTCATACGGATGAAAACAGAACTCAAGAGCTGGATAGGAGCAATCAGTATTAATTGTTGCAATATCAACTAATTTTTCGGAAAAAACCGTATTGTTTATAATGAAGTATATTTTTTTTTGCCAAATAAAGATAATCATATTTTAAGCGAATTTTATTAAAGCAGATTTTTAGTTAAGATAATTAATCAAAAATTTTACTATAATTCTTATCGTTTGTTCCCATCTAAAGAATGATCATCATTCTAAATGGTGTTAGCATGCCTTTTTAAAATCAAATGCGATATTTGGAAAGAGAAGGAACGCTTTGATTAAATGTGTTGATTTATATATATTAATAATATAGGTATTTCCCTCACTCTTGTTTAAAAATAAAGTGAAGTGAGTCAGAGTTTTGAACATTATTTTGCAAACCGAATCATCCTCTCTTGACAGTTTAGCTTAATTATATTAACGCCCCGTTTTTTTTTAAACAACACTAGGGCTATTTTGCGACGGGCTACATCATTTTGAACCACGGTGAGATGACAAGGACGGCACCTGAGCTGGTGCCCCTCTCCAAGCTTCAACACCACACCAGCGAGGGGCGTTTGCCCTGACGAATTTAATATGCACCAGACCCATTTCTTCTTTGTGAGGGAACCTGAAACTCTCGAACCTGAAACTCTCCGGTTCCGAAGCCGAGACCTTACCACCAGGCCACCGCGGCCGCATCCTTTCTTATAAATTAAAATCTTCAGAACTTCATATATTTAGATTCTGTAGTCAATACAATATTTAAATGCAATCCAAATGTGTAATTTAAAGAAAACATGACCTTTCAGTGAATGAAACTTTTTTTTCCGAATTGGAAACTTTTTCGCTTGCATGTAATTGAAGATTTGTAAAATTCAAGAAGTACGAAAATATTACGTGAAAAAAGAGACACCAAACATCTACAGAAAGGTGCATGGTGGAAGTAGAATGGGAACCATCAGGAAGAAAAATTAGGAGTATGCGAATCCAGAATTTTTAATTCTTTAATCAAGGAATGAAAATCATTAATCCGCTCAAAATACGAAGGATAAAAAGGAAAATTCAACCTTTGAAAGTTATTTTTATTTTCTCTTTCTTTGTGGAGAAGTGGCTCGAGATGCCGCTGATTTTTGTTTTTAATCTTTAGTAGAATAAACAAGAGTGTTTTATTCGTGTAAAAATGCTCAAAAAAAGGGGAAGAAGGAGAGCGCGCGCGAGAGAGAAAAAACAGCACACGTAAACACAAATTCAAAGACTTTTCTTTTCGTTTTAGTCTTCAGTCTGACAATTTTTTGCCCGAAGATTTTTTTTAAGAGTAAGAGCTTGAATCTGGCAGTCATGGAAGGCTGGAAAGGGAAAGTGAAGAATAAGAAATTCAAAATAAAAAACAAATTTTACTCCTTTATTATTCATAAAAATTCTTATACTGTTGAAGTAATATGTGGATCCATATGCAAAATTTAATAATTTAGCAGTTTTCATCACAAAGCATAGCAAAAGAGGCATTTTTGCAGAGGATTTTGGATATTAAGTTCGAAGATGAACAAAGGCATATTAATGTCTGAATTACAAAATTCTTAACACAGGCCAGAGTTACTAGGTTATTATTTTAAAGTATTTTGTTTACTTGTAGGAATTTTGAATTTCTCTTTTATATTACCTTATTGATTTCATGTACTTAATTAAATTTTTCAGAAATAGTTAAGGAATTCTTCAATTTTGCATATTTCTCCATATATCTGCAGGAGTGTTCCTTCTTTTTAAATTTTAAATTTTTTCTAATTAATTTTTCGGAATTATCAGCATATCCCGATGTTAATTATAAGGTATTTGTGATTTCATTATGACATCATTAAATTTTATTAAAAGGAAATTAATGGCATAATAATTTTTTTCGATTTATAAATAGAAGGAAACAGGAAATACGCGAATACGTAAGGTAAAAAATAATAATTTCTAACATTTAGCTTTCGTTTTCATTTAAAAAAAGATAAAATACTAGTATGTAAATGAATTGTCATTCAGATCGTAAATATTTTACAAGCTATCAAATATGTTGCGCAGGGATGCAATGGCAAATGATTTTATTCCACATATTATTGAATTCCTGAGCAATTCAGAGACACAACATGAAAACATAAAAATGTATTTTGTTCCGAGAAACAAAACTTACGGATACGGAAGAGAATATAGAGTTCTGGTTTTTAAATAAACAGATTCAAGTATAAACCCCCAGCTTTCATGTTTTTTTTACAAGAAGATTATTACACTTTCTTAATGAAAATAGTGTTAGAGATATTAGTAAAATTATTTACAAAACATAAGCAACATCATTGCAAAAATCTTTTCTCTAAAAATATTAATAGCAATAGTAGCAATAGTAATATCACTTTTATCAAAGTGCAAAATTTTTGCATGTGATTTCGATTTTTCATATATTAGTTGTATAAATAATTGTGTTCCTTTTGAAAGATATTCATATAAGATTTTAATTTTATATATAAATATTATGCTTCTTAAAAGGAATGATATAATTCATATTCACAAATTATTGCAAAATTCTATTAATAAACCGAATTGATGTAATTTTAAGAGAAGTGACCCCAAAAATTTTAAAAGGACTTCAGTTCTGCAATTGAGTTCTCGATCTATGAGAAACAATTCTCATATATAATCTCATTTTCATATATTTCAGTTCTCAATTGTTTGCAATACCATTGCATCAGAACAGAGCAGAGTATCGAAACATGAAAATTAAAAATTTACCAATTCAAATCCAAATTCAAATTTTGCTCACGCTCTAAAATGTGTACACCTATGTGCCTTGCTGAGATATTCATGAGTTGCGGCATAATTTATAGGTTCGAATTTATTAGCGGCGAAGGAATATAATAAGCTGCGGGACAAAATCCATTTTTCGGCACAAAGGCAAAACAGGAGGGATGCATCCAATTTCGGAATGCGAGAACTCCAGATACAAAGACGGAAATAAAACGAAAGCATCTAATAAATCCTGCCGCTTCCAATAAAGACTCCAGTTTTCTCAAAATCAGGAAAACCGGGAAGCATTTCTGATGCCTCTGATTGATTAAAACTCGCCGCTCCCGATGAAAGAGGAATTTAAAACGGTGACAGAAATGGATCCGAAGACACTTTGAGAGTTGAAATTAAAAAAGCAAAATATTTATCGACGTGAATTCCAAATACCTCTGATTCCTGTGGGGAGAAATAATTTCTTTTATTCGCTTAATTAAACATTATAATTAAAATTGAACATGATTTGGAAAGTATGTATCGTTGCCACTTGAGGAGATTGAAATGTCTCTTTGTTTTTTGTATCTTAAATTTTCATTTGATCATGTGCAATTATTCATTTTCTACCATTTCTTGTGTTTTTAAATTAATAAAACAGCAAATAAAATTGAAAGACTTTATAAGATGGTCAGTAATTTATGGACATGTATAAAGGCTTACATAAGCATGAGAGAGGTCTGGAATATTTAATTAATTCTTTGTGTTTCTTTCATGTTAAGTGATTCAATGAGTAAGCTAGTTTCATATATAATTATATTCGATAATGAAATACAAAAGAATAAATGGAATTAGGATTAAAAGCTAATTACATGCTGAATATCTACATTCGAAATGAGATTAAATTCGTGAAACTTTTCGATTTGGTCCAACTTTCCAGTAGCTACACTCGTGTTGACAAGCAGTAACTGAACGTTAATTGCTAAGCTCGATTTAATTTTGCTAATCTTTTACAACGTTCACTCATCGAATACATTTCAACTTTTCTGGTGCAATAAATTATTTAATGACATTCTTTCTTCGTCAATACGTTCCTCCAAAAATTTCGGATTATTCTTTTAATTTTAAATATACATTTCAATCAAATTGGATAAAAATACATTTTTTAAATGTGAGATAAATGAATTTAATCCTAAATAATTATTTCAGAGATCGCATAGGTCCATAATGTAAAAGAATTAAAATTGAAACATCATCCCCCTTTTTATGCATTAAATTAATAGTGACATTTTTCTGCTTTGTAGAATAAATAGTTGATTGGGTCCTAGTAACGAGAAATTTTTTTTCTCGTTACTAGGACCCAAGTTTAATTCGAAACTCTTGCTTGACCCAAATTTGAAATATTGAGTTCATTTTTTATAATAATTATGTGTGCATATTTCAGCTGTAATTATATACAGTTCGTTCTTATATCGCACTAGATAGACATTATATACAGTAATTATATACAGTTCGTTCTTATATCGCACTAGATAGACATTTACTGATAGGAAAAATAAAATCAATGTTAGAAAGTTGCTTTCATGAAGCAATAATATTGCTCGAAATAAGCAGGGGAATCGATACTTGACAAGAATACAAGACAATTCACAAGTTCTGTAATACTCAAAGTGCCATTTCTGCACATACATTATATTTCTTATCTGCTTTGCCCATTAATCCGTATTTTCATACACCTTTAAATCGAAACAGATATTCTTTCGAAAAACTTTATATACATGATAAATCGTTTCGATGAAACATCCCTTTAATACTGGAAAGACTGCTGCATTATACGTCCTGTTTCGAATAAACAAAAGAATTCTTTGTAATTGCTTTTCTTTTTTTTAAATTCAAGAAATATAATGTCATTCGGAGTTGCCGTGAATGCCTCATGTTCAGCAATTATTGGTACTCTCACATTCTAATTCCAGGATTTTCTCACATTCTAATAATATTAATTTTTTATTTTTACAGGAAATAAAACCGGGCAACTGCTTCCGATACTTATCCGTTACTTTTTGTTATCTATGATAATTGAAATTGATAATACGTTAAAAACTATGATCATCAGCATAAAAAAAATGAGTAAATCCATGCACGATTATAACCATTGCAGTACTGTCTGTAGAAAGACTTCTTCAAAATAAAACAACATTAAAAATCTCAATTTTGTTAAATCAAATGTATGGAAATTCACACCAACCTATTTTATCCTGAAGGATGTTAGACCATCACAGTTTAGCAAACGGCATGATATCACAATAAAGAAATACTATTCAATAACTCGAATGCTTTTCAACAATATCAAAAAGACCGAAAGAAAGGAAAATCCCCTTATCCACCCCTCCCCCCCCCAAAAAAAACCCAACTACAATGGAACATAATTCTAGATAAAATACTCTAAAAATACAGTAATTCATCCAGATCACCCATTATACTCTTAGCATTATTAGGGGCTAACACATAGGTGACAAATCTCTTGACGCTTACGTCATAAGAACAAGAAAACGATAAAATCAACACTCATATAATACAAAGAATTCTAAATGTTCCTCTTCATTGCGCACTGAAGAATTTATTGCTCATAGAACTGATATCTATCCAATGGTAGCTAATTAAGTCAACAGGCCATCCACTTCGTTCCTTCACTTGCCGACATGAGCATTCATCAAGGATGGGCCAGTCAACATCGCAAATCACGTTTTAAGTTTTCTTACACAACAGGATGTAGCTTTAGCGTTTTTAAATGTGTTCTACTGTCGGCTGACTTTTAGTGCAAATATTCAATATGAATTTATTACCCAGTTCCCTGCCCTTTAAAAATCAATTGCAGTTTGAAAGACTGAATTACAATTTCGCAATTGAAAGCAATAATTTTCAAGAGAAATAATATTTTTAAAATTTCTCATGGGTAATCCATTTTCATTAACGATCCTGGAACCACCTTATATGTTATTCTTCACTGATTCCTCAAAGGCAATTTTCCTTTCTGCTGAAATTTCTGATTTATTTATAAATCTGACAAAATTTGTTAATATGTGTAATTTCTCAATAATTATGAATTCGCATATTCAATACGCATAATGCACAGAATATTCAATACTCAGTTTCAAAATTGAATTTTTTTATGTATTAATCTGTTTTAAACTAAGCAATTATTTAACAAGCCTCAATAATACATAAGGGACATTTTTCATACTTTCTATCTGAACTTGACATTCATTATAAGATGAAATGTCTCTTTGGATGTATTAACTGAATTTATTTTGAATTTATTATTATCGCCATTTTACATGCATGGGAGAAAAATTATAGGAAATCATCTCATAGAAATATTTTTATTGTATCTTCAGTTTCAATTCAATAAATCGATGTTATTTTTCGCATTATTTAATTGAACTAAATCTCCATTTAATTTCTAATTTTTTGTATTTTTTGTATTTTTTGTGTTTTTTCAAATATTTTTCTTTTTTATTGTATTCCTTTTCATAATAATTTGTTACTTTCTTCTACTGACTGTAAATTGCTAAAATAATTTCTGTTGTATCATTTACAACACGAGTTTTTGTCGTAAGACATATAATAGTTTATCAGAAAATAAGTGTTAAAATTTTATTTGCCTGAAAAGGGGATTTATTCACCGCAACTAATTTATATTCTTGTGCATGATATACTCATCAAGTATCAAATAAATAATATCATGATTTAGAAGAAATCTTATGCTAAGAAAGGACAAGAATCGTTTTTGTGCGTCTTAAAATTTTTGCGTTTGTAAAATTGAATGTAATCCTCTAGATGCGAATTCTTCTAATCAAAACTGATGTCATTAGAGAGAAAGTTCCAGGAAAAAATAAAGGACAAAGAGACTCCTCGAATCCACGTCAGGTACGGCTTTCTTTTGTCTGTGAATCTTTGATGAATTCGTCTCATATCCACGAATATTTCATCAGCTTCTCTACTCAAGACTCGATTGAGAAAGAATGATTTGGGGGGGGGGGAGGGGTTGTTTTCCGAACAAATTATGAGAGCTCTTCGGAAGAATAAGCAGTCATCATCATACAGAAATGGCATCCTCTCGCAATCAGCAGCAGCGATGCGTTTTCGGAGAGTTTCTAGCGCTCTGATTAGCCAGAAAAGCCTTAGTAAGTTTTTGAATCATCCCGGGATACTGTTGTGGGAAATGACTCGATGGGTTGGATCACGCCATGCAGAGATTACTCAGTTACACGGTGGCGTATTGTGATTGAGAACTCTGCGTGGAAGGTCACGATTAAGGTCTTTTTCTGTGAAGGATTTCCTATTTCGTGTGAGGAAAGGATACATCACCTGAGAAATGATTGGCCTTAATTGGAAAAATCATTGGGAAGTTCTGTAACTGCCAATATTCATCTATTTTTAAAATTTCTTACTCATTAGCTTCTTTATTTTATATTGTTATGGAGTTATTAGTTTAGAATACAATTTGATTCCGAGCTTAATTCTTTCATATTTGAATATCTTTTTTATATTCATTCTTCGATTTCATAATCCATCTAAAACATATCTAAATTTAAAGTTAAAATTTTTCAAGATAAGTTGGCCCTACATTAATGCCAAATATTTCTCTTTACATCAGAAAGAAGGAACGAATAAAATTTTGCGTCTAATTTCTTTCAGAATCGCCCCTCCCCCCCCCCCCCTCTTAACCGAACTAATAGCCCAAGTTGAAAGAAGCCATGTGGTAAATGACAAAACCACTTACCACCCCCACTGAAAGGGAAATCGTCATTTTTCAGCCAGTAGATCCTTCTAAATTGGGTTCATAAACTTTCCCTTCCTCGGCTCGAACTCACTGACCCCTCTAATCCCTTCCTGGAGTCTTCTGCGTTCGGGAGTGTGTATGTGTGTGTGTGTGTGGAGGGGGGAAAGAAGCCCACAACTTGGAAGATACCTTTGTCGGACGTGGCACGCAGAAGAAAATAGAACAAGCCCCTCTCGCCAGATAAAGAAAAGAAGAGAGATCGGTTTCAATCCCGAATGGCCTCGGATATTCGGTGCTCTTCGGAGAAGAGCATGTTTCTGAGGAGTGAAGCATAGTAGGCGAGAAGGGAGGAAGAGGTTAAGGTTGAGCTGTCATGTCAAGGCGATGCTTGGTTGATTAAGGGTTTGACTGATAATTCTGTGGATTCTTTTAGTTCTTGACAACTGTAGATGTTAGAAATCATTTGCATAATTAGTATAGCAAATGAATACAGAAAATATAAACAGTTCGTAATTTTTAATCGTCAAAAAATAATTAAAGCTCACTTTAATGAAAAATTTATAATTGAATAATTTGCAATTTTCAATGCATTTACAAATGAATTATTTAGAACCAATTATGTTGCTTCGAGTTGTGTCTCTCTCTCATATGTACAGGCTGTCAAAAAATATCGGAACACTACAAGTTCACAGATTTTTATCATAATATTTTATATAAATATGCAAATGAAACCAAAAAAAAAAGAATTAAATATAATTTTGATACATACAAAACATACTAATTCAAACAAAACTCTGAAATTAATGTAATTATAGTTATAATTAAAAATTAAAGAAATAAAACAAGAAAACGCGCTTTAAAAAGTATTGGGACACTTCCCAATGAATTAAGAAAGACAATGAAAACTTAAAGTTAAACTTAGCCATCTTAGCTTTCTTTGACCTCTCATATTCTATTCGGCCTAAATTGGACCAATTTTTGGCAAAATTAGAAAAAATTTTATAATCAAGTGTGACTCATTCTTCGACCAAGTGTTTTCTTAAATCCTGCATGTTAGAAATTTGATGTTCATATGGTTTTTGCTGCAAATAATCCCACGCATATTCAGTGGGATTAAGGTCTGATCTTTGTGGGAGAGTCTTAATAAAGCCAGGACAATAGTAGAGGACCAATATTAGAGCAGTATGTTTCAGCGCATTATCGTTGTGCAATTTAAAATTCTAGAGATTTCCAGCCTACTCGCACTTTCCTTTAAATCTCTCTTGAGAATGTTAAGATAGCCATATATATTTACTGTACCATCAATTAAATTCCCATCACCAATACATGCCATACAACCCCACACTATTAGATTGCCATTTCCATATTTAAGAGTAGACCGTAAATTTTTGACATGCAATGCTATATTTGGATTCCGTCAAACTTTATAGCTTGCCGTCCGATCCAAAAATATTATTTTAACTTTTATCAACAAAAATTACATTTTTCCAAAATTTTTTTGGCTGCTTTACACCATCCTAATTTATCGATTTGGTGTGCTGATGTAGGACTTTCTTTCAGGTACTCTGTCATGATACCTATGTTTTCGTAAAACACTTCTAACAGTTTTAGGATTTACGGATTTTACATTGCAGAGTCAATTTTACTGCACTAGTTTTTGAATTAAAGTAAGCTTCTTTCACAATCCAACTCTTTTCACATTCATGAAATGCCCTTGGACACTCTTATCTTTGCTTGTTTTCAACACTATTTGTTTTCTTGAACCTGTGAATAATGTTAAGAACTGTAAACTTATTAAATTTTAAGATATGTCCTGAACCATGAACTGATTTTTCCTTTTTCCAATGGCTTATTACAAATTTTCGCACATCTTTTTATATGCCTTAATTGCTCATCATTTTTCTGTAAACAATCTTACCTGTTGAAATTTTTATGTTTAAAATTATAGTCTAAAAAAGTGGTAGTCAATTCAATTCTATTGATGTGCTATATATTTGTTGAATTTCTCATTTCAAAAATGTCTCAATACTTTTTTGACTCCTTTTGCCTTTGAGTTATATGTTTCATTTATTACAATTATTTCTAATTTTCCTACAGAAGATTGTGCAAGTCTATTTGAATGGTGTAAACAACGTAGTAAAAATTATTTAGTTGATTAAGTTTTACTTTAATTAATATTTGACGATAACAAATTTAAAATACGTATTACAACTTTGAAATTTCTTCATTAAAATTAATTATCTTTTATCCAAAATATTGAAAATAAATTACTTATTTATTATGTTATTAAAAGTTAATTAAAAAGAAAGACAATAGTGATAGATGAATTATTGTACGGTATAGAGTTAATTTAGACTTACCTACTTATCAAAACTTAGATATGAGATTTAAATATAGAACACTATTACGGAATCCTTTTCCTTTACTTTTCATCACATAGTTTTACTTTTTCTCAGGTGATAAGGCATGATGATTTTTTTTTCATAGAAAAGCTTATTACTTTTTGAAAAATATATGGGTGCACTATGGAAAAAAAATATGTTAATGATCGTTTTTTAAAAATGCACAATTCTCGGACAAAGAACATAAATTCAGCACTGATTTAGCTTATCAGTAAATTATTTTTAGCGATCATTTCTATATTAAAATAATTTGCTGTTGCTCACAAAAAATATTTGAATTGACATATTTTGCTTTACATTATTGTTTGTACATAAATCTGTGAATTAAAATGTCATTCAATCTTTTAACATTACTTTTTTTTTCTAAAAATGAAACAATCTGTTTTACCTATTTTTATACCTGCATATGTTATGTTAGAAACCTTGAGTTTAAGAACTCAAAGAACTTAAATTCTCAACCACTAAACACAGAATCCATGATTTTTTTTCTCTCAATTCATGATTTGTTGGCAAACCATGACTTAAGCCACTTAAAATTATGTCATATATCGATGAGTACGTGGAATATTTTTGAAGCCGAATCAGCTCAAAAGAAGAACGTTTTAAAGAACATCTGCTTTGGATCATTTGGCAGTCATCCTAATCATTCTGTTGTTTGTTATTTTCCTTATCATAAACGAAATAGTATCCAAGCATGTCATTAAATAACAAAAATATATTTTTAATCCATCGTTTAGAATAGGCGCTTCTCTCCCTACAAAAGATGGAGAAATGAGCAGAATACAACTCAGATGAACTCGATCTGTTATTTCGTTCATTCGTTCATTTTTCTCTCGTTTTTTTTTTAATTCGAAAATGTTACACGTGATGGATACCAACCTAGCAAGTCTTTCGATCAGGGTGGGATGAAAGAGACAGTATCCTGCTTGGGGTGGACATGTGCCTCCATCCCTCTATCGCCAGCACCCAGCACCATCCGATGGGTGGCAGATAAATGCTCTTCTTGGACCACCCCGGATAGAGTAATCTGCAGATGACTATCGGTGCGAAGGCTAACCGAATGGAAACACAGCTGCAGACTTCCTCAGGAAATGATGGCAGCGAGAGAGAAACCTCTTTACCTCATGGCTGTCAGGAAAGAAAAAAAATATATTAAGCCCCCCCCCCCCCTTTTTTTTTGTAATTCTTTTTCTTCAGTTCGTTGGAAAGAAACCAGATCATTTAAAGATTGCCTTCAGCTCGCGCAGACTTTCTCACTTGAGAATGAACTCCATTTAAAGGAATAAAAAGGGAAATTCTAAGCAAGTTTAAAATGATTGTGAATGTGTCCCATGTTTTTCTTCTGGATTCAATCATTAAATATTTTGTCTCACTCTTCCATATTCCTGTATATTTCTTAGTAGTCAAAATGTAGCGAATTTTCAATTATATTCGACGCAAAGTTTTCGCCTTTTATTCTGAAAAGAATTAACATTATTTTTTCTACTGACAATATTTATTTTTCTTTCCCCAACATGGAGATTTTCAGCTGATAATTAGTTTAAAAAGATAATAAATATACCAAGTTAAAATCATCAAAAAATAAATATTTTCAATGTTGTTTGTTCGATAGCTCTTTCTTCTAATTTCCATGCATCTTAAATGATGCCTTCCAATTTTAATCACTATAATTTTGATAAAAGATCGCTTGCTATAATTATCTGTTTGAAGATTTTCTGCTGCAGAATGCATATTGTATTTCTATTAAAATTTCTTGAAATAAATGTGACAAAAGAAATTTAATGTGAAGCCTATTTATCAAACAATTTTGCTCAAAATTAAATAAATATTTATTTTCTTTAAAAAAAATGGAGTTCGAATATTAAACAACTAATAACTTTATTATATGTTGCAAAGACATAATAAAAAAATGTTTTAGATAATAGCAGAAGAAGATTTCGTATTGTTTAAAATGTGTAATGAATTTTTTTTCTATTATCATATTTTTTCCAATGGAAATAAACAGAATTGTTTTTATGGATATGTATAGATTGATTTTGTCAAATAACCTGCTTTTTTAAAGCTAAATGTAAGTTGGTGAAAATTAGGGGAATATTTTTGAGCCGTGGTAAGTGTTGAAATCAACCTCTTACTTCTCTATCAGAATAAATAATATTATTCCTAAAAATATTTAAATAATTTTATTTTAAAACATGAATTCTGGGTTTTACAATTCTCAGCGATATTCTTTGACCTCTAAAAGACTGAAAGTCGGAAACTAAAGAAATGTTGAGATAGTAGAAACGTCTTGAATGACTTCATAATTTTGTTTCTTTCAAAAATAAAACAAATTTTTGGGTTAAACTAGAAAGGTTTCAGCTATTTTTCTAATGTTGTGCATGTCATTAAATCATGTAGATAGTTTCAAATAAATTTCAAATCGCATGTTTGAATCTAATCTGTGCATCTATTTACTTTTGTTCCGTATAAAATATTTACGAACATAACACTTATTCATTTTTTATTGTGTTCTTTAACTATAGATTTATTATTCATTACATTTTCTTTTCTTTTTTTTTCTTTTAGGTAAGTACACTTTCCACTCCTTTCTGACGAATCAATTTTGAAAGCCAATATGTAAGTCACGGCAATTTTCTTCCTTTTTATAATATCTTGGCAATGTCTAAATTTACTCTTATTTGCAAATTTCGACTATCACTTGATTGGGACTCAAATTAAAAATAAAACCATCTGTACATCGGAGATCACTTCTTGTCGCCAACCGGAGTTTCAACTTACTAAAACAAGAAAAGATTATTTTTTTAATTCTACGTCTTTGCTAAACAGGGTTAAAAGGTCATTCAATTTTAGTTTAATGTATATCAAATATTTTATTCATGTACATAATCAATATCTTTCTCCGAAAATATTAGAAAAAATATAGAAAATATTAAAAAAGAAACAAAGATTATATTAAGCATTTCATGTAAACAGACTTGAATAGATTTTTATGATTTGAATATAAATAATGCGAAGTTAGTAAACAGATGGTTTATTTAAAATGTATTATTGATTTAGATAAGATTTTAGTGCAGAAGAGTTGAAAGCTATCTTCAAACTAAATTTATTATTAAGTATTTTTTTAAAAAAACACACCCTGATACCCGTCTTCTTCATCTGCAAAAGTGAATAAGAAGGAACCACCGTTGCCTTTACTTTTATGACGAAAATTAGCTTCTATTCTTATATTTCATATAGTTATCTTAAAATCAGAAAACCTTCATTGAACCAGAAAATCCTAAATTCGACATATACCTTCTTGGGCTTATTTGCGAGCACTTATCGGATCAAACAGTTTTCGAGTCCTATTTCCATCATAAAATTCTGACATGAAACAGAAATTTGGAAATAAATATTAAAAAATAAAATATTGCGTAAAGATGACCAAAACTGAAAGAGGAAGTAATTAGTAATTGCCAGATAGAAGGTTAATTCCAATCAAAACTAATTTTTAAGCAATTTTTTTTAATTCGTTTATTTCTGAATAATTTTTGCGTAGTTTTTGAATATAAAAATTGAAATATCATGACAAAGTAAAATACCTCATTTTCAGGATAAAATCACACGAAAGTTGTAAATTGTGATATATCATCTCCATTACTGGTTCCATCTTTTAATTAGTTTAAATTTGTAATTATATTTTATATCAGAAATTATCAGTGTAAGTGGCCACCGAGAGCTACCATACAATTAAGCTAAAATACAGAATTCTTATGAGTATTAGTTTATGTAACCTGCAATAGGCAATATTAAACATTTAAATCTTCAATAATCAAGTTCAATATTTTAGATTATCTCATCAATTTTACAAATAAAATGTTAGTTTCATCTGAATCAAATCCAACATTTTATTATAGCAAAATAACACAGTCAAAATATATTTCACTCATGATGTATAGTGGAAATATCTAAATTACTGAATGTAGACCAATATTGACTTGAATTCCTGTAAAAAATAGGTACAACCAGCAAAATCTGTGCAAAGTTTCGTCAGTGAACTGTTTTAACAATCCTAAATAAATTTGATTTAGTAAACCAATTATTATGACTTAACTAAATTTCGAACATAATTTCACGGGGAACGGCAACATGGTAGAGGTTAAAGCGGGGACTGGAAAGATGATATCACAAGATTTCAGCATGGACTTTCTGTTGTCTCTTCTAATTTGTATGGCTCTCATGGTGATGAATTTTCTGCCTTATTCGACAGATTCTAGAGCTGACGAAGGATCCATCTTGCAAGTGGTCTACAACAATGGTTTAGTCCACAGTGCTCTGCTGGTCGATAAAAAGAAGAATAGAGTTATCGCTCTAAGAAGCGGACAGCCTTTCGAGATTTTCTGACTAAGCAATATCGGTTGGTGTAGCAGCAAGTAGATCAGGTACGGGAAGGACAGAATGAAGTTGAAACAATGAGCCTTTCTCTCGGAATGCGCGTTTCCACACGCAGATGACTGAGTCACTCTTCCAAAAAATGTCATTGCTAGGAGCAGGTTTCAGTTGCATTCAGAAGCAGTCGATTCCCATTTCCAGTGTCTTACAGGTGTGCAAGAACTTTTCGCTAATCACACCAAAATGAGATCCATCAATCAAAAATATTTAAAAGCTGACTGTTAAGAGGTTTCCAGGCACAATTTTATTTCAATCAATTACAGATTACCAATTAAAAATTCACCCTCTCATGTGCATGGGATAAATAGTTAAATATATAATGACGAGAAAGAATAACAAATTCAATTCTACCTGAAAGGAAGACTCGATAACGAAATAGCGAGATTTCAAAATAGTGAACGACCTCGCGCTTACATCTGAGTGCTGCGATTTTAAGATGGGAAATTGACTATTATTAGACTCAAAGAAGTTAGAAGGGCAGTTTTTTCTCCAAATACAGTTGTCAGTCATTTCGCTTTTCTATTTGGAGATTACCATTTCTTATATTTTGAAAAGTTCGAAAATT
>JAPMOR010009988.1:4552-14818 GCA_026543865.1 Argiope aurantia | reverse complement strand
AATGCATAGCTGAAAAATTTAAATATTTATACATGCCTTCTGTTCTAATATTCATATTGAGTAAGATATTTTTGAGACATTAATATTTTAAACAAAGAAACTTTCACCGTTTTACGGTTAAAACTAACAGAATGATGAAATGACGGAAATTACTATTTTGGAAAGTTTCCTATCTTTTCAACCACTGCTTTGAGAAAGATCGACAATCGACGGATTCGATTCGCCTAAAATTAAGATATTCAAAACGGCATAAAATCGATCCATTATGTTTTCAAAACATTACTGCTTCTTTTATTTAAAATGTTAGCGTGTAAAAAAATATTTTATTAAATATGACTAATAAGACTGAAAAATGCATAAATGTTTGACACCTACATTTTTTCCTGCAATATATTAATTCACTCAAACAGAACAAATATATTTCTTTCGATTCTTTCGAGTAAACTTTCAAATGGAAGTACATGCCAAATCTCTAAAGATTTAGAAATTTGCTGTTGTGCCACAATCAAAATGGGCACTTAGTTCGTAAAAATCTGAATGACACATTATTATCATAAATCTTTTTACATGTTATTATATTAGCTTTTTATTTTATTTACATACATAACATTCTTTAAAACGTTTTAAATAACTAATTATGAGGGGAAATGATTTCTTTTTCCATTCGAAACCAAAATATTGACTTTATATTTTGATAGAAATGAAAGGAGCGTGGGTTGTAGCTCCCACTCTGGAGAAGTAATTAGTTAAAAAAAAGCAACTTGATTACCTTTTTGAATTGAATGTTTCTGGATCTTCAAAAAACTCTGGATCGTAATGCATGCCATAGATAGGGATCATGACCCGCATCCCTTTCTTAACCACGACGCCAGTCTTCCGGAGCTCATAATTCTCTACGGCTGATCTTTCCAGTCTACCAAAGAAAAGTGTATTATCTAAATGTTCACGCTTTCTAATAGTCATCATACTGAACTGGATTGTTTTGCTCTCTTTTATTAAGGCAGAAATATAAATATACAAGAACAGTAGAATGAAGAGACTTCGATTTGCAAAAATGGGCTTCGTGACATTTCAAGTTGAATTTTATTAGGGTAATGTTATCCCTATGTGTTATTAAATTTGCACGATAAGAGATATTTATATATTAATCAAAACAGGGGGTCAATGATTCATAGTAAATATGAGAAAGGGCCTCGATTATTGTGGGTAACCGTCAATAGCTACTGCGACCCTCCTTCGAAAACACGCGGAAAAATCTGAGTGACTGGACTGTCACTAAAGCAATGACTGGAACTAAGATTAAGTATTAAGGGCAATCACCGGCCACAATCAACCCTTCCGGTAGGAGGCACGTCCCATCATCGGTAAGGGAGGCTTAAGTTTGTGAATTTCTCACACCATTTATGTGTCTACCGGGACTTCTCATCCCCATTTTTGAAACGCCCCTTGGATTGGGGTATAACCTCCTCATTAGTATGACCCTTGGAGTGGGGTTCTATTGTAGGCATGTAGACATTTTTCCGCAGAATATTTATGTAGTCTTGAAAATCTGTGAGTCTTATGTACGTCGACAAATTTCGAAATCTGAATCTGGTAACATGAAAAGTACTTTTTTTTTTTCGATAATCAATAGTCCATTGGTCTGGTTCAAGTTCGACTATGCACTTGTCGCAAAGGAAGTAGTGGCATCATAATACAAATAGTTTCGTTCAATAATAAAAGGAAAATTATAGCAGTATTTACAAATGTATCCTTAAACTGAAATTCAGCAAATTCTCCGCTAATATGTCATAAGACTTTAAGTTGTGAATAAATACAATTTTCTAGCAGCAGGACTGTTCAGCACACTTAAACACGCTCTGTTCTGTTTTTCTATTCGTTGCTGTATCGCTTGAACGTAACAGGGTTGGAGAGATGGTTCCAAACTCTTGAAGGTCAAAGCAGTCCGTAGGTACGAGTGCCTCACTTCGACTTTGGCGTGTAGTGGTGCAGCGCAGCATATTTCTTGCTTCGTAATATGATGAAGGAATCCTGAACATGCATTTTGGACGCCTTCCTTCGCACCGATCAGTTCGAAAATTTGACGTAGATTTATAATTTTGACCAGAAGAGTGCACATGAAAATTTATTTGTCTAAATTGCTGTATTTTTGAAATATTACATTCACATACACGGGAAAAATTTAATATATGTCTATTATTCCGAAGACATAGCTGTATAGCAAATTTCATCCATCTAACTCTTTACGGTTAGGAGCCATCATGTTCACGTGGATACGGACATCCCTTCAAAGGATTTCGTCCACATCTTGATAAAACATTACAGAAGCTTACTATCCCTCGGGAGGGGCGCCGTAATTCAGGATGAGAAGCTTCCGGTATGGTGGTTGGTTCTCGCCACCTTTGAGGGTACTGAATGGGTAGGGGTGGCTACTTCCATCGATGACGAGACGTATTTCTCAATGGAAGAGTTGTATCATGGCCGGTGATGGTCCTTAGGACTCAACCACAATTCCCGCCAGAGTTGCTGTCGCTTCGGTCCGGTTATTCAAGTTTTTCCGCGTGCTTTCGGGCGAGTAAGTGTAGTCAGTCTATGACTTACAGACGCTTATTGTTTTGGGTTCATATCAAACGTTATTACAGAAGCCCAGCCGTTTCTGGGTTGTGGTATTCAGAGATAAACGTACATAATTCCGAAAATGCGTTTTTGATACTCGAGAAGGTATGAAATATTGTACGATTGTAAGAAAAGATAATATTTAAAAAAATGAATAGCCGACATCCTCTTTGTTTTCTAACAGATTTTTTCAAATAAACTGCGATAACGTTTCGATTTGTTCAGCTATATATTAATTCAGAGAAATCCATGAAAATCCAGTAAAAAAAGGGTCCATCACATATCAAAGAAGCAAAAGAATGATCAGAAAAGAAAAACGGATGAATTCACGTACGATGGCAGAGGTGGGTGCATCCGTAGAGCTTCTGAGATTACGGGGTCGAGGATCTTCATCTCTCGAACGGCATCATAGCTCATTTCACCCTACAAATACAAGAAAACGTTATTTTGAATACATACCTAGAAGTTCATCCATCTTGAATCAGTGAGGCATATTTGAAGAAAGACCCTAACAATGGGCCTTTGCCGATCATTCTATTTGTTTTATATCCTACACTAATATGTTTCGGCCTTTGCATATTGCATCTATTTGCTTTATGTTCCATGGAATAAGAATACTTATCATGCTCTGATATCATTTATTATTAATTTTTGAGGATGCTCAAGTGTCATGCATTCTTCATATTTCAAAATATTTGTCACCAAACTGTCGTATTGCTTTCCAGCAATGTTGGTATCCTCACTGAGAAGAAATATATACATAACCTGTAATGGCTGTTGAATGCATACCAAGACAATGACCCCCAACTTTGGCAAACTTGCGATAATCCAGTGACTTATGAATTTAGCAATAAAAATGTAGGTTCGGAAGAAATGCAGGAATTTTAGATTCATCTCTATTAGGAACCGAGATCTAAAGATTTTTCTGCAAAATGTCGGAAAATTTATAAAAATGAAAGAATCTGAGAAGTGAATTTTCTCTTTAAACGAATGATCACAGAAGAAGCTCTCTATTGGCATTATGAATAATATTGCGTGGTAGCTGTTCTTTAATAACGATTTGCTGTTTACGAATGAGCTATTGATTTCTGTAAATGCTGTCTTTATTTGCTTGCTTTTGGCTGAGTTTATTATTATTATTATTATCATCATCGATGTTTCCTTGGGGAATAAAGTGCTGTTATACATATTGAGCTTTTTGTTCTTTTGTACTCGCCAAATACCGGACAAATTCACCATCATTTGTTTTATGACCGTACCCAGATATTGCTTTAACCCTCACAGAAATGCGATTTCCTACTTAAGGGAAAATGATGTAATGGATAGTAAGATTTCTACTCACATGTTTCTGGAAAGCCTCGTCTACTTCTTTAATCAGTTTCTCTTGCCATTCCGGATTCACTGCAAGAGAGTATGCGGCGAAAGTGAGCATAGTTGCCGTGGTTTCATATCCAACCAAAAAGAAGAGGACACACTGGGCCAGCATTTCTGTCTCTGATAATTCTGAATCAAAAAATCAAAACAAAAAATCCCCGATGATTTACCGCTATTTATCAAGCAAATTATTCTTTAAACACATTTCAACATATACACTCCAGAGTATCCGGCTTAATGTGGCGGAAGGATAAACTGGATTGGCCGGATTTCTATAAAGGCATTTCCTTGTACGCCAATACCAGAGGACAAAGTTTTTATGCTGAAGCACTCTGTTATAGTACGTATTTTCTCACTTCTTATTGAGTACTAAGCCCACCATTTATCTCAAGTCACGTAAAATGTGAATTGTTTTTCTTACTTGTATTCCACTTCCACTAGCTTGTGCAAGACGCCACTTTTCAATTTCTGCCCAATTTTTTACCGATTCCCCCACCGTACTTTTCCCAACTCCGAAGTTATGTTTTTTGCTGTTTTACACTAGAGTCTAGTCGCTGTGTGGAGCGTCATCTCCCCTCCATAGTCACCACAACTTCTTTTCGTTTATCATCCATTTCGAAATATTCACTGAGGTACACTTAAAAAAACATTAAGCATGCCCCAAGAACAATTTATGAATATTGTATGTACAGCGCAGTTATAATCAGGGGCAGCAGCAACCATTGAAGTTTGTTACATACAGAAGAAACAATGAAAAATGAGCAGAATGAGCTGCTCTTTTCCCGTCACAACTTGCATTTTGCACACGACACGTAGGAAGATCGTAGCAGGATGCATTCTTCCAATGCTTTGGCAATGCTGCCAATGCAACGCCTTGCCTTCCTCATTTAATGACGATAAAAGAAAACTGGGTCGCGCAGTACGATCGCGAGCCGGTTACCCGAGGATGTACTGTATAGATAGATCCCAAAGGATGTATTACAAAGCTGCGATCATATAGTAAATAAGATCGCAAATTTTTTCTATGACAGTTGATTAGTTGTAGAGAACTTGGAACGTAGCTTTTACGATTAAAAATCACAGCAAATTTAAAATTCTTCAACAAAATATTAAATCAAATCTTTATTTTAAACTTTTGGGCTTACTCTTGTACTTAAGAGATGACGACAGCCCATCGTTAATGATGCTTCCAAAGCGATCCGTTTCATCTTCAACAAGCTCTGAGTGTTCGGCATGGCTGGTCTCATCGATAGCATCCATCAAAATTTGCAAAAAGTCGTTGTACCTCTGAAACAAGAATAGATGCACAATTATATCAAGATCAGATTTATCTTTAAAATCCATGCAGGCATCAGGTTGAAGAAAATTATCTATACCCTTCCAGTATCTTTCCTTTTTTTGATGACATTTCTCGTAACATTGCGAAAGAAATCACCCTGGTCAAATTTTAACGGGTGGATACTGGATGGGAAGCATTTCCAAATCCAGGCAGGAATAATAACTGAAAAGAACAGAAATTGCTTCTTTGAAACTATAAAAATTAAATGTCATTAGTTAAGTCAAATGTCTTGTGTAATATCAAGCAAGAATGAATGATAAAGCACATGCAACAATTCACTTAATAAAAGCCAGGTTTTAAAAAGTATTAAAATTTTTAACCGTAAATGAAAGCCTAAACAGAAATCATAAGGAATATTAGTGTTGGAGCATCGATCTTACTAATGCTATCGACTGCTGAGTAAGCAGGAACATTGAAGATGAAAGGGAGAAAATATGGTATCTCTATTAAGATATGGATATTACTTCAAATATGCTTTTTTGAATAAAATAGACCGTTTGCATTTGAAGTTTTTTTTTAACATCAAACTGAAAATCTCAATAATTATTAATTTAACATCAAATTCAATAATTATTTAATTACCAGGTGGTATCCTACGCAGCAGAAGAAATAATTTTGGAAATATAATTTGAAATTCGAAATAGTTATCTTGTTTAATTAGGAATGATAGAAAGAAGGTCATTTATTTTCTTGCCGACAATGAATACATTCACTGAAATTGGATGACATATAAAGGAGAAGTATAAATAATATTTATTCTATATTTTTGACTTTATTATTCAAGTACTTTAAGGAAGGTATAAGGGGTGTTCAAATGAAAAGGTACGAAACGACACTGTGGGTATAAATGAAGACTTTATTCAAAGTATACACCATAGGCCTAAGCACAACGATCCCATTGATTAACGAGTTGAAGGATTCCTTGTTCTCAGAATTCTTGTGGCCGTGACGAGACCCAGTCCTTTACAATGTCCTTGCGTTTGCCGTCCGAATTGAAGCGCTTCTCTTTCAAATGTTTTTTTCAGTAAACCAAACACCTGGAAATCGCAGGGCGACATATCCGGGCTGTAGGGTGGACGGTCGAGGGGCTCCCACTTGAATTTGGCCAGTTCCGCGTGTGTGACCCGGGAGACATGTGGACGCGCTTTATCATGGAGCAGAACCACACCCCACCCTCCGTGAATAACCCTTGTCTTTTGTTCTTGATGGACCTGCACAGTCTTCAGAGTGTCTCCCAATATACTGCGGAGTTAATGGTTCTTCTGTGCTCGAGGAATTCGACAAGTAGCGGACGTTGAACGGCGAACTCAAGGACGCTGAGAAGGACTGGAACTCGTCACGGCCACAGGAATTTGAGGAACAAGGAATCCTAGGCTCGTTCATCAATGGGATCCTTGTTCTCAGGCCTATGGTATATGCTTTGGATAAAGTCTTCATTTATACCTACAGTGTCGGTTCGTACCTTCTCATTTGAACACCCCTTGTAATATTTTTTGTTTTTCCGTCTTTAGCAGAAGCAAATAAGTTTATTGGCTGTCCGATTCGTGAGCATCCAACATACAGCTGGCCATGTGAAAAACACGGATTTTCTAGGTTCCATCCACGAGAATGTAAGTCGAATGGGGAACTGCAGTCGTTTGAATTCGAAAGGGCAGGCGGTATGAACAATGGTGATCCAATCGATTTTCCGTTAAGAATCCGTTGCCTTGATTCTTGTCGCAAGGTGATCTTGAGATTCTGAAGAAGGTTAGTTTGCATTTCGTAAACGATCTACTTCATTGGTCGGTGTTGTTTGAGATGCTCTCATTTGCTTATTTCTACGTGCTGCACTCGTAGATATACTAAGTGACGAAAATTTGGGAGGCATATATTTTGACGAAGCAATTGACGCGATATACGCTTGCATAACCAAAATGTCGTTTGTCGATTCACTGAATAAATAGAAAAGTGTCTGTTTGCTCTGGAAAGTTTCCATTACATATAACTGACCTTGATCGGCATCGATAATAATAATTCCATTTTGTATGTTTGCGATAAACTGAATGATATGCGCTGTTCGCCGCAGCAAAAATAGTGTGCACGTCGAATGTGTGGATGCATTATTCCTTAACGGAAAGAAAAAAATTACGCTTGCACTAAATATTTTCCAATTTCATTTCATTTATATAGATTGGATGAATGATAATAATTTTATTCGATTTGATATATGTGCGATTCACTCCGGATGGCATGTGCCGCTTGCCGTTAAATGTATGATTTTCATCTGTTGTCCATTTCAAAACAATGTCGAATCCGAGGAACTTATGAAATAATTGTTTGTAAATTTTATCGTGTTCAAAACAAATGCTAAAAATTGTACTATGCCTATAACCTTCACGCAAGTGCAAGCAATAAGCGGTCAAAGTTTTATCGCCATCGGATAAACGGTACGGCAGAGCAGAAAATACGAACAAACAAAAACTCATTTTTATATATTAGATTTATAATGATACATTGCATCAAAGAATATAAATATGGTATCTTCATTTCCCTATTTCTTCCAAATAGATACTTACAGACCAGCAATATGGAAGAGAGCTTAAAATCTTCAAAAACTCTCCGAACCCTCTTTACGAATTCGTTGTTGGGGTCGTTGTGGGAGTCGATTTGTGTGCCGAAAGCAGAGTTCGCTATAACATCCATGGTGAAAGCTCCAAACAAGCTGCAGGAAAAAATCACACATCACTTTTGAAAATAAATAAATATGTTTAAAAAAACCAAGTAGGGAATACGGATTCATTTCAAAATTATTTTTGAAATAAATCCGCATTCCATACCTTATGAAATAACATTTAAGGTGAAATTTCTATTATCTAAGTATTTAATTCATGTCTGAAGGTCACTTACAGACCCTATTCACAGGGATAATTCAATTAAAATAAGTGAAATTTTTGATTTTTTTTTTCGAATATATGATTTTTTTAAAGATTAACATTCTTAATTTTGGACAGGTTTTTTTTTATTAAACCATTTGAAATTTATTTCTAAGTCCATGTTTTAGAAGTTACACTGATTTCTATTTTTACATTTACATACGATTTAATGTTATTTTGCATTCTTAAATGTCAAATTCTCAAGTTTTAATCTTCGATAGAGTTTTCTTACGAAAAGCCTCATAAATTAAATTAACTAGAGAATAATTAATCTATTCATATAAATATTTTATAGCTATTTTGATGATTTACAATGCGATAAAAAATAAAAATTTCCTATTATTTGTCAATCGAATCCCAGTAGTTAAAGAGTGAATAAAAATACAGCTTATTTGTTATTTCAGGAACTAGGCATGTATTTCCTAAGATACCTGCAAAATTTTAAGCAAATCGTTTGATAAACCTCTAAATTAGAATATTTTTGATTTATATCTCTTTTTAGTTTTAAAAAAAAAAACCTTTTTTCTAATTCTTCAAAAAACTGTTGCCACTAAACTGGTATAATTTGTCTTCATAGATGTATTGTCAATCTTTTTTATGGAAAAATTCAAAAGTTCAACGATTTTAGAGTGTTCTTAAAACAAATTCATTCCGAACGTAGTCACATAATATAAAATGGAATAATACATATTCAAACCAATGACGGTGGGTAAATTCTCAATTTAAAAACAATGGACTTAAATGTATCTCAAAAATAGAGAAATGCAGAGAAAAACGCAACTGGGCGTTGCCATAGACATATGGAGGAGAGCTGGAATTATAAGTGGAAGGTAATGAGGAAGTGAAATGTTGTTTAAAGCAAAGTATTTTTTTTTTTTTTGCTTATCTCACTGTTCATCGAATACCTTTGTAATGCAACAGATTATGATAATAGCACTTAGATTGTACATTGATTGTTCTTGTAGTATATAGATTTTTTTTTGTTATATATGGGTTTCTATAAAGAGAGTGCAATCCGTGTATTGGGTTGGACAATCTTGAAATGATCGGATTTGAAAACTGTCACTTATCTATTCCGAACTTGACTTTCATTTTTCTGGATTGTCCCGAAATTAATAGATAATATTTATAAATAAGTGGTTCATATTAAAAAATATCATACTTAAACAAAAATACAGTAAAATAGTTACTTAAAAATAACTCTCCTCTGTTTTTACTATGCATAGAATATGATCCCCTTCTATTGTAATAAGAAAAGTAAAGTTCGCTCGCCTTTAGTGACCTGACATTTTGTTTTTTGATACTTAAAAAAAATTGAATTCTTCAAATTTATTATTACGAAATTTGAAATAAATAAGCTTATAGTAGGGGGTAATTCAAAATGAATATAGCGATTACAAACGGGTGCAACTATTTAATGAAAAAGAATTCATGGATAAGATTAACACATAACGTAGACGGAACTTCAAAATTTTGTATACATACGTCATAGATATTCTATGCAACTTCCCTTGGTCACAATTGGAAATATCTAGGCGGTAGTCCATTTCCCGCCTTGCATTCTGAAGCATGTCTGCAGTCACCGACGCAAGTGCATTACAAATTCGTACTTTG
Organism: Argiope aurantia; assembly: GCA_026543865.1. Lineage (NCBI taxonomy): Eukaryota > Metazoa > Arthropoda > Arachnida > Araneae > Araneidae > Argiope > Argiope aurantia. The sequence continues at coordinate 4,963 of JAPMOR010009988.1, read as the reverse complement.
TTCCCCATGAGAGCACATACTCATTTATGTGCTCTCCAAATGTTTATCATGAACAAAACAATTGGAGAACTCAAAATACGCATTTGTAATGCGCTTTCGTCGGTGACTGCAGACATGCTTCAGAATGCAAGGCTGGAAATGGACTACTGCCTGGATATTGTCCGTGTGACCAAGGGAAGTTGCATAGAACATCTATGACGTATGTATACAAAATTTTGAAGTTCCGTCTACGTTATGTGTTAATCTTACCGATAAATTATTTTTCATTAAATATTTATAGCCGTTTGTAATCGCTATATTCCTTTTGAATTACCCTGCATATTGAAATAAATAAGTTTAAACAATTTAGTTCACCAACTAAGATTGTCTCGCTTTATTTGATGTATGTAGTTCAGATTAAAAAATATATAC
>JAPMOR010009987.1:0-14555 GCA_026543865.1 Argiope aurantia | reverse complement strand
ACACACACACACACACACACACACACACACACACACACACACACACATTGAGCTTTATTATAAGTATAGATAAACTTTTAACTTTTAGCAAATTACACATAACTTTAAATATTCAATCACTTAATTCTTATTCTGGAAAATAACAATGTTCTTTACCTGAGTACCATAGAGTGAGCACAATTTTTAAGGGAATGAGCGGCTTGCAAATACTGATTTTATATTTGCTGCTGATATTGATGATCAATCGAGAATCCTATTGATAGGAGCAAAATATGAATGAAAAAAATCAACAAATATAAAATGGTGAATTGATTTATTAAAAAACATTAAAATACGAACTATATAAAGAAAATTGATGAATAAATTAATTTGATACAGATCAATAATATATTTTTGATATTTTGTGGAGTAATAATTTCTTTGTGGAAAGATTTCGGCTTTGAGAATCGAAGTTTCCTTGTTCAAACCGATTTTTCCGAAGATATGCCATATATATAGCCTGATACTTATTAAATCTGATGTCGGAGGCTAACCATCCACCTGTTGTTGTGGCATATCGGGAACAGAATATCAGTTCAGTTGTAATCCTGGGTATCTGGCTATAGTTTAAAAGATAGGAAATCGGGTCTAAAATAGTATTTTTTGTATTTCGAAAAGGTCATAATATCCCATTAAAGAAAAAAGTACTGTTACAAATGTCTTACTCTGCATTGCCCTGGTGGTCCAGTCTCAGTTTCCATAAAGGCATAATTCGGTCTCATATTAACCTCTTCGTATACAATAACGTTTCTGTCACGCTTGTCTAATTGCCGAATTTTTAGTTTTAAGTCTGCAATTAAGCAACTGAATTAAGTGTTTAAAAGTGTAAATTCGCTTAGAAATGCTGCGATATCTCAAATGCCCCTTATATTGTTATAAGAATCAAAAGAACAATAAATGTCCAAAACAGGATGTGCCATTTAATTAGAAAGTTAAATAAATTTGTATGTCAAGCAGGATGAAGCAGGCTATTGCTGGTGGAATGAGGGCTATGGAGCTGGATTTGATGATTCAAATGCCATCTTTATCATTTAGTGCGCATGAAACTTTTTACTTCGTAAAACCAGCTCTGTTTGTTTGATTAGGATATTTGGAGATGGAGCAGCCGATCCATATACCATTCTCGTCTGATTCGTCTGAGCTTTCTGATATTTAAAAATAAGGACCAATTTAAATCAACATGGTAATTAACCTCATTAAACTGCTTTATCTCTTTCAATTGTAAACATTTATTTCTTTCAATTGTTAAGTTCATTTGCTTTTAGACCAACTACCTATTAAATTCTGGGAGGACTTCTTCCTCGATATATATTATAAATATCCGGCATTTAAGTTATTTAATGCCACAAAAATTAAAATTCAGCAAATGCATTCAATTATACTAATAAATACTCAAATTTTCTAGATAATTCTATGGTGTGTTTGTATTCTTAGAATTCACTTACCATTTTCTTACTCTTTGATGTTGGAAACGAATCTGGCAGTTTTGAATTCTGCGTTAGCGTCATTTCTCACTAGTCAGTTAGTGGCAGTAAAATCAGAAACTTGCTTGAAAATATACATATGTCAAATGGGTAGAGATAGATGACCTACGTAAGCATGGAATAGAAAGCACTTCAGTATCTTTTAGAAGCAACATGCAGGGTGAAAATGAAAGTTTATGTGACCAAAAACTGACAAGGAAAGGGGGGAAAACATCGGTTAAATTGAGACATTTTAAACTACTCCTAATCATAATTTTTTTTTCTATTTCCAAAAATAAATAAGAATATAAAGAATAGTATTAATGATAAAAAGAAAGATATTCAATTTAAAATTGCTATTCATCGAGTCTTTCAGAAGTTTAATACAATAAATAATTTTAATATTTATTAGTTAAATAAACTGCAAATAAGTGGCATTGAGAATTTTTTTGGTGAAACTGGACGAACCATCAAATAAACCTGTGCACCATAAACATTTCATGCTGAAAAATAACACCGAGAGACGTTGAAATATAATAAAAGCAATTTTTAAAAAGCTTTTTGTTTGTGCACCAAAAGTTAAGGAATTTTAACAAATGATGTTTATGGACTGGCATATTATTTGTAAATTGCAATATACATCTTATGAAAAAAAAAATCATAAAATCCTCTGTAAGAAACGTTTTAAATAATCACTAGAGTAGTGATATCAAATTTGTTATGTAGTTTATCTTGGATAACAAATAATTACTGGGGCTACAAGTTTGAGTAATAGAAGTAGGTTTTTTCTAAATTTTAATTATATTTTTAATTAAAATTTTTAAATTTTTCTCAATAAATTTGGAACATATTATTGCAAAAAAAAATCACACCACTTTAAAATTTAAAAAGGAAGCTTTTCATCGATTCTATTTTTATTTCCATGCAATATGTTCACTAATCTTAGTAATTAAAAAAATTGTTAAGTATATTTTGCAACAATATTTGTTAATGTTTTATTAGTTACTGGATGTATATATACGTATGCAGTTTGCGACGATATTGAATATATTTTTCGCGCATTTTATCATGTTGTAGTTATACACAATTTATTGAAAATAATATAAATACAGGCGTATCAAATTTTACTATCATTCTGCGGACTTTAAATTTAAATATCCTTTAATTTTTCTAATAATTATTTTCCTTTTTTTAGCGTTTTAATTAATATTGCATTTTGATAAATATTATGAAACTATGAAATCAATTCTCCCGAATTCACTAATAGGCATTTAGTAATAACTTTTCCCCTAAATTCATTAACAAATAATTATTTAATGAATTTTTCTCTAATATGTTATCCCTGTTTATGGAATCACAATTTAATTAAATCTTCCAATTAATAAACAGCACTAATTTTGAGAATATTAAAATTATGTTTTTTTTATCGAGAATAATCAGGTGCTTAAAACTGTCAAGAAGTAAGTGAAAAAAATTGAATATTAAATTCCTTCTTTACTTGTATAAAATAAGACATATTAAATACAAATATGTAAACATAATTATTGGAGTATCAAGTATTATTCAAGTGTTCTAGGACAGATAGGAAAATTACCTGAGTGCTTGCCTCAGACAATCAGGGTACCTTTGGATGAAAAGACATTATGACAATCTCTGATGAGTGGGTTTTCCTTCAACACATTGTTGCGAATAGCTCTGGGAAGGTTAACTCGTGTTATACAACAGCGAGGCGAAAGCGCTTCATTTGGATTCATAGCATTTCTAGACCACATTTGCTGAAGGAAACTTATGCAATCATCTAAGCTGAAAAGTTGTGTCCAAGAGGTGATAACCTTGGCTCGTGCAGGAGAACAGGAAGAACTTGAAGAATCAAAGCAGATGATTTATTAGCTTCCACGGGAATAAACAAAAACATATATTTGACATTTAAAGTTTTCGCATTAAGTAGTTTCTCTTTTTTTATGGCAATAATTTGCATTTTACTATTTTTTATTTTTATTTTGTGATATAATTATGCTTTAGAATGGATGTATCATAATGTACAAACGATGAATAATAATAAGTGAGGAAAAGAAATGCAACAATTATTTGAGAGAAGAATAGGCTAAATTAAAGTATCCTTAATTATAGCTCATCTTATTAAAAATGCTTGCAAAATTAAAAAAAAAGAATTTAAAATTGTTCGTGCTAAATAAATTGGCATTTCGAGTTCTTCAAAACTTTTAGGAAAATTAAGTTTATCAGATAGGCAACATCAGCTTGAAATAACCGAAAAAAATTAGTGTGTTTTTACTTGACTTTTTTTTTTTCCTTTTCGTGTTATAATATTTATTATCTATTGTCATTTTGCCTCAGTCATATCAATCGATCAATTTTGATTGGATAAAAAAATTCTATTAGGTGAAAAATAAAATAAATATCAATAAAAAATAAATAAAAAAAGGAAATAAAAAAATTTCTATACAGTATTAGTACAGTAAAGTACGTAGTTACTTTTCGGATTACAGATATTCATAAAAAAAATTCAAAAAATATCAGAAATTTTAATTTATTCAAAATCCTTTTTTCATACTTAACTAGTTATTACATTTCAATTAAAAAAATTACCGTTTTCGCACTGATTTTTAAAAAAAATTCAAAATAATTATGCAAGAGCTGATAAAATAGATTTTTTTTACCATTCTTTCAGCGTTGAAATGCTTAGTGATCTGTTTAATTGTAGAAATGATATTCAAAGTTTAACTCAAGAAATAATTAAATTTACGTTTGAAAAATATTTGATTTTCGAAACATAAGCATTTTTATTTCCAATTTAATGAGAAAATTATATCTTTTTTTTTTATAAATCTGAGATAATTTTATGAATTTGTAAGTATGATTTAGAAACGACGGTGTAACAGTTTTAGGAAAACGCAAACGATAAAATAAATGAAGATTTTTTTTAACTTGACAAAATTATTTTACTGCAATGTTTTAAACATGAGATTGGAATAATTTTTGTTTTTCTGGTGACTACATGCTTAATCATAAATGTAAATATCTTTATACAAATAAATACATCAAATATTTTCTTTCGGTTGAATAGATCTCTTTGTGTATATAAGCGAAATGATTATAAATATATAAATTTTTAACTGGAAGAGAATGGCAACAGGAAGATAAATAAAAAAATCACAAAAAATGTATATAATGCCTTTATTTAACGGAAAAGAGAATTAATAAGAAGGCAAACAAATGAAATTAATGATATTTAATATGAAAGAGAATTGAATTAATGATATTTAATATGAAAGAGAATTGAATTAATGATATTTAATATGAAAGAGAATTGTCATTTTATATGTATAAATTATTCTGCTAAAATATAATATTTATGAATAAGTGAATTAATTATTTAATTGCTATAAATGCAAATTAATGAAGGCTTTAAATATTTTTTATGGAATGTATGAGTTATTTAATACTAGCCGCCTTTGGCGACCAGCTGGTTCGCCAGTATTACCGCTCGCTACAATTTTCAATTAAATATTTTAAGTAACTGGTCTCTTAAAGGATTCTCAAACAAAACATTTTTAATCTTCAAATTTTGATAGCCATACCAAACTTATATTGTTTAGATCGTTTCGTTCAATTTACTATATATATTTTGCTAATTTGTTGTCATTTCCGGCAAAACTTCAACTTTAATTTAAAATGTAAATGATGAAATTGCAATTAATATTAAGATATTTTTTAATAAAACCAAGCGTTTTATTTTATTTATCATCATTATTGTTATTTATTAATTATTATTATTATTGAATGTGAGTATTGCAAACAGAATCGCTCGGTATTTGTCTCATGTTAACTACAAAATATATTTCATCATTTATGTAATATCTCAAATAATAATTCAACAAAAATTTCTGAGATTCAGCATAAAATTCAGTTTTTAGTTTTGCTTTCAAAGGGATTGAAATGAAATCAATAATAATATATTGTTCCGGCCTATAAATATATTTCAAAAATTATGAAGTCTGAATTTAATGCAGTGAGGTATCATATTCTGAGAAATATTCTGGACACACCAAATTTTAAATAAATGAATGAATGTTTCTATTTTCCACGATCAACTAAGACTTATTTATGAAGTTTTAAATGTTAAAAATTTAGAAAAACTCAACATTTTCATAATCTTAGGCCAATTAATCTTGAGAAACCTGCGCGCGCTGATTGGCGTATTTTCTTTGAAACGATCGATGGAAAATCTAAAATTATCCTTTTTTTATTGAATAGTGATATTCAAATTTTCATAAATCAGTCAGTTTAAGTGATTGGAAATTAACTCTTTAAAGTCAGTGATTTAGTTGATTGGAAATTAACTCTATGACGACCATGAAATCTGTGCTTTCTCTTGTGGTGTATGCATTCTCCTTAATATTCGCTCGAATAAAACATCACATACAAAAGTACTACATAGAACAAACACATCAAAAGTAAACATAACATTTCAATAGTTGCCAAAAACAAAAGAGAGAAAATGCAATTAATAAGCAGACGATATTTAGAAAAGTACAGATATTTAGACTGGAAAATGAAATTATCTGAAATTAAAAACTCGCGCATACGATATTTACAAAAGTAAAAATATTCAAACCTGAAAAGGAAAATATATGAGTTATTCCATCAATAAATGTCATAAGTTTGTTTATATCTTCATAGATCATAAAATAATTTTTCTTGAATTTCTTTTTTAGAAAAAATAATATTTCATATTTGTTTCATTTCCTACAAACACGTGCCGAAAATTATATTTTTGCAGATTTCATTTCCAAAAAGATTTAATTTATTTTTAATTGGAGATTTAATCAATGTGATGGCAACACTTTGAAAAAAGCTGATTTTTTTTCCCATGAATGCGAAACGTGCTTCATTTCAATTTTTATTTTTTACGAAAAAAATTATTGAAAAACATAGTTAAAATTCTTATTTAAAAATTCATTAAAAATAGAAATTTAATTTTAAGATTAAAACATTAGTATCATTTAAAAGATAAATTTTTGATCTTTAACTTCATGTAAAAATCTTTTTTTTGCGGTAATATTTTCGGAAATTATAGCAGAAAAACGTCAAAATTTCACTTAATTTTTAAATAAATAAAATTCTAGTTAAAAATTCGAAAAAAATAACCCCCGGGTGCACATTCCCGGCCTCCAAGGTGTACACGTGCCAAATTTGGTAGCTGTAGGTTGAATGGTCTGGCCTGTAGAGCGCCAACATACACACACACACACACATTGAGCTTTATTATAAGTATAGATGGAAATGGATTAAAGAAGTGAATTAACTATTTAATATAAATTAAATGTAATGTATTTTTTTTAAATAAAATAATAAATTACTATTGTTTGGTTTAATTCGTGATTAATTTAATTAAATTAAACAATATATTGTATGAGAATAATAAAAATTTTCTTAATTATTTATAAATATTAAAAGCACTTTTTTGCAAACTTCTCTCAATTAAAATACTCCAATAGTTTATTTTAACTATCACAGTTCGTTTGCGCATTTTTATTTTAAGTAAAATTAATTCAAATTAATCAGTGTATTAATATAATAAAAATAACTATTCAAAATAGCCGATGGACTGCAATGAAAGTTAGAATAAAGATGTTTTCCACAATTAATATCTTGTTACAATTTTTGAAAATAATAATAATAATAATAATAAAATGTTTTTTAGGGTAGCCTAAGTCGTAAAAACTTATCTCATAATTGATTTTTCTTACGATTGAAGTACTATATATATGAAAATAAAATCATCATTCATTTTCCATTCAAAATTAACTAAAATAAAATAACAGAAATAATATAACTTACTTTTTGTGAATCTTGTGCAAAATTACACATTTCTTTTTTAGATGTATGTGAAAACATTTCAGTACTTTTCCCACATCGAGATGATTGCAGATCCAGCATTGCTATGGAATTATATTAAGATCGATCCAAAAACATTTCCAGATCAAGATGGCAACAGCATTTTGAAAATTTCTGGAAGAACATTTTTCAAAACTATTCGACTGACAAATTCAAACGAAGTAATATTTCCTTATTATTTTAAAATAAAATTTTAAATTTAAGATATGTTAAAAGCTATATATTCTGGACAGTTTTCAAATAGTACAATTTTCCTAAAGTGGTATTTTTTCCAGAGATAAGACTTATACCCCACCTTAATGTGAGATGAAGTTAAATTAAAGAATCTCTAGCTCTTTCTGCTAACGATTACGGTATCATTTCTAGGCAACACGTTTCTAGCTCCTAGACTTTAATTATTCACTTCACGTTAAAACAAACATTAAAATAATTAAGAATCATGAATTTTAAATAGTTATCAATAAATGATACACGTTAAAACTTGATTTAATTTTTTCTTAGTAAGAAAATTAGTATTATTTCTTGAATGCCAAAAGAAGGCACCCATGAAAATCGGTTCCAAAGTTGTGTAAGTAATATAATTTCAAGACAAAACAGTTCGACAAAAAAACTAGCACAATATCAAATTTTCGAAAGCTTAATTCTCACTAAACACGGAGAAACCAGTTGTAATAGTTCTGAATATGTGATTAAGGAAGAGGTTCAAGGAAAGACATGCCTGGAACGTGATTAAAAAAATGGAAGAAATTATTTATTTTGCAGCATTTACGCTCTGATGGGTCATGATTATATCAGAACGACCTGTACATGAATTTTCTATTCTTCACACAAACGAACTTTTGTCCTTGTGAGTAACTATAATTTAATCGAGATAATTATTTTGTGGAGAACATAAGACAATTTGGTAATTATAAAGCAAGTAGTTTGAAAAAACACAAAAATGAATTTTTTTTCTTATTCTGTTAGAATATTAACCAACTTAAGTACTTTTTTTCTCGTGTTTTTTAACTTGGCATCTTTAATGCTTGGGCAAATAAAATTATGCAATTGATTTTTCTCCCAATTTTTGATGCGATATAGTTTTTGAAATCCTGTTTTCTTCTATATTTTTTTATGAAAATACACTACTTTAATATTTTCTGATCTGGCTATCAGTTAATCGATAAATTCAATTTGATTTTATTCCACAAGGATGGCGCTATTTAGAGGGAAATTAAAACATTATTTTATTCTATAATATTTAAAACCAACCGTCTTTGATGTCTAATTGATTTGCCTGGATTAATGAGAAGGTATGCTTAATTTTAATGAAATCTCTTTATTGACTCGATATTCATGGCTACTAAAATTAGTATTTTTTAGGCATTTAATTATGATAGATAATTAATTTGTGTTATATTAAACAGGCTTTTACTTGTTTCATTCATTGTTGTTCTGCACTTCCTTTAACGCAGCGATGGGGTGTGGAAACGGGGGGTGCCAGCTCAGGTGTTGTCCTCGTCATCTGACCGCGGTTCAAAATTACGAGGTCTGTCCCAAAATAGCCCTAGTGTTGCTTTACAACGGGACATTAATATAACTAAACTAAACATTAACGCAGCGATTCTCAACCTGTGGGGCACGCCCTCTAGCACACTAGAGGGGGGGGGGAGAAAATTCCAAGAGAAAATATTAGTTAAAAAAATTGATTAACTGACTGAAAGGAAAGCACACATACACATAGAAAACAAAATACATTTCGACATATTTAATAACTTATTAAAGTAAAACAACTTACTAAATCAAAACAAATTTAATAATTATTAGTGGCTTCCTCGGGCCTTGCATAGTAAAGTTTTTCGAACGAAGGCTTAATATTAGAAATAGGCGTTCTCAATTCTATTTCTATATTTAATCGAGATCTATATTTTGTTTTCAAAGACGCCACAGCAGAAAATCTAGTTTCACAAAGGTAGGATGTGGAAAATGGTAATAGAATGCGAAATGCCCCTGTTTTTAGTGCAGAAAAATCATCCTCTACACCTGCCCAAAATTCAAAAAGTGATTTTTTATTACATTGTCTTTCACTTGTCGTGAAGTGTATGATTTTTTCTTCCTCATCAATTGAGAGTCCTTCGGGAGTCTTATGAAATTGATCCCTAACCCACTCGTAACTTGCTATCAATTTGTCGTCAGCAAGAAAATACTTTTTAAAATTCTTTACCAGCATGGCTAAATGATTTTCAATGTTTACAAAAACAACTTTTACATGTTTTTCTTCAGCCTTATAAGTTTTAGCCTTATCATCCCCAATTGCAAACATTGTTAGGCTTTTTTGCTTTAAATTTATGCTCCACAATTCCAATTTTCAACCAAATGCATTAACTTTATTACTCGTGTCCAGCATATGTGTATTTGCTCATTGGAGTTGAAGATTCAAGCTATATAATTTCTCGAATATGTCGACTAAGTAGCTCAATTTCATCACAAATAAACCATAGCGAAAATCCTCTGCCTGAGTTCTGTTTTCTTCTTCCAGGAAAATACCGATTTCTTCTTTTAATTCATAAACACGCTGCAAAAATTTCCCACGTGATAACCATCTTGCCTCTCAATAGAATAATAATGCTGAATGTACTGAACCCATGTTTTTACAAAGTGCGGAAAATATTCTCGATTTCAGGAGTCTCATTTTTATATAATTTACTACGGTTACAACCGTAGTTAACACAATACTCAGACAAGGACTCATTTATTTCGAAGCCCATGCTTTTCTGTGGATCATGCAACGTGTCCAGACGTACTGAGGCGATGTTTGTTTTACAAGTGCTTATATACCGTGGAATTTTCCGAACATTGAGCGAGCACAATCAGTGCATATTCCGACGCAATTTTTCCATTCTATGTTTGCCTCGTTCATAAAATCATTTAAGATAACAAATAATGCGAGTGCTGTTGCTTTGAGTTCTATTGGTTTGCAGAAAAGTAGTTCTTCTACTACTGACAAAATCGAACATAGGCAATTAAATAAGCATCTTTATTATTATCTATTGCCTCATCAAGCTGTATTGAAAACAATTTGTCAAGCAACTTCGAGAAAAGCTGACACTGTACATCTTCAGCTATATCACCAATTCGATGAGCAACAGTATCATTTGAAAGAGGTATAGACTGCAATTATTTTGAAAATTTTTCTTCAAACATAGTTTCTACTATCTCAATTGCTACTGGCAAAATAAGCTCTTCACCAATGGTGTGAGGCTTTTTACATCAGGCTATTTTATATGAAACTTTGCAAGATGTAATTAAAGTTTTTTTTTATTTACAAAGAAAGTTTCTTTAAAAAGTGATTTTTGCTTTTTATATGATTTTAATTTTAATTCGAAGAATTCTCTGGGTTTGTTGACGTACTCACTATGAAGCATTCCCAAATGTCGTTTAAGTTTATTAGGATTCATGCTGTCTGCGGTCACATTTTTGAGAAAATGATACACGGGGGCCTTTCTTTTTCCTTTATTTCAGCACTGGTAAACCCAAAATTTAAGTATTCTTGAGAATATTTTCTTGATTTTATTTTCGGAACCACTCTTATTTGTGTACTTGTTGATGCTTGACTATCGTCTAATGCTCGCTTACTTCCGCTAAAAATTTATCCATGAGTGCATAAATCTGCTGCCGTAAATATTTAATACGGTGAATTGCAATTAACAAAACATATATAACCTACACATTCACGATAGATTCGATAGCGATAGAAGGATCGACTCGAATGAGACTGGCTGGAATTGAAACTGGCGTAATCGAACATTTTCCTTCTTCCTATGAGAAAAGATTTGCTCTGCGGATGATCAAGACGGCATCGGCCGTGTAGATTCCCTTCCACAAACATTATTTTTTTTTCTCTTTTGTTTAGTCATGCTTCTATTTTTTTTCTTTTATTAGTCGAAAAAAATGTATTCCCAGTTTCTAAATTTAGCTCACCCGTCTAAGTTAACTTTCAGTAACGAATTTTTCTATTTTCATATTCTGTTAACGTTATCTCCCTGTTTGGCTTTCATTCGCTTGATCTGTTCACTGCCCGCTTGACAAAATGCCAGATGTGGTTTCTCGCCAACGTTGGCTCGCTTTTACTCTTGTTTTGGCAGTTAGTTAAAATAATTTAAAAATAGAATCCAAAATACTCAATATACATTATTATTCTATGCATTTTATTGTAAGCGGGGGGGGCGATGAAAATTATGATTGAAAACTGGGCCGCGAATACTGAAAGGTTGAGAAACGCCGTCTTAACGAATCAAATTATACGATGCCCTATTTGTATGAAAATTATAAATGTTTCTATCATCTAATATCTAATTGTACGTTGCTTACGCTATGCTGTTATTTCATTTTCTTACGTATCTTAAAAACCACACAATAAATTACAATATTCAAATTGTATGGCGTATTTTATTGGCATTCTTATAAGTACGCATAACTGCAGGTATTTGGTTTTAAATACGCTGATAAAAAATTAAAAAGTGACAATCATATTCTTTCAACATATGAGATATATCCTTTAATATCATAGAGGATTTTAATAAAAATTCAAAAGATAATCTCTATTAATAATATAGTAGAACAGGAATCTGTATCCTTTAATATCATAGAGGATTTTAATAAAAATTCAAAAGATAATCTCTATTAATAATATAGTAGAACAGGAATCTGTTAATTCTTTACAGGTCAGATTGTTTGAACAATGTTACACATATTCTTTAAATGATGAAAAAAGTGAATCTTAGAATAATTTTTAAATTTTTTTAAAAATAATTCAAGATAATCGAGATTTGAGTATTTTTTCCGTGAAAACTTTCAGTAATAATATTGAACAAAAATATTTTAAAATCATTTCAAAGGTTTCTTTTAAAATATATTAATCATTAAAAGGTGCCATATCAACGCTGTCGATTTAGCTGTTGTACAACCGTTTTCCCGAGTTTTGTCAGTTTCTTAAAAAAATATTTGTCTAGTTTTTAATAATATTTTCCATTTTTACAAAAATATTAGAACTTTTTCTCTTTTTTCATTAATTATTTACTCGTAATTTGTTTTCACAGTTGAAAGATAAGGAAGACAATTTCTTTTTTAAATATCAGCGCAGTTTACATATTATAATTCCGTGAAAGATAACATACAGTTAGAAAGTAGATTATCCGGACAATTAATTGTGCTATGATGTCATAGAACATGACTAATTAGAATGGTTCAAGTATACAATAAACAAAATAGATATTAGGTAATTTAAGGAAGACGGCATTCATTGTTGTCACAATTTGATGCTTTTAAAATACTGTGTTCAAGGAATTATGACATCAAGTTATGCATAAAAGTTCAATTTTTAAGTAAATAAGAGTTCAAAGTAAAGTCCATCAATATTCTCAGTGATCCAGTTACTCGCTGAATTAAAGATCAATGAATTAAAAGTTGATAAATAAATGAATTAATGATAGTAAAAATTAAAAAATGATTATAAAATAAATAAAAACTTTATTCCTATATTTTCGAGAATGGGAGAATAATATGCAATGAAAAGAGTTTGTAGGAACAAAAAGAAATTGATTTGAAATTGCAGAGCAAATTAGGCATAAAAATATATTTACAAAAATTTCAAAAATCAAAAGAAAAAAAAAACGAAAGAAAGGAAAAAAAAAAAAAACGCATTGCTGAATTTGTGAATTGAATCTCAAATAACGGCAAATTTTGATTTTGTTCAAATTTTTCAATCATTACTTTCTCGCATTCGAAGTAAAGAGAAAGTATTCTAATCGTCAAAAAAATTATAATTCGAGATTTAAACAAATTTTCACAATTCAATCTTTCCTTAGTTCGAAAAAAACATTTTTGAGATTTTTTCTGTCTGTCTGTAAATACGATAACACCAAACTGCTTTCAGCAAGATCGATCAAATTTGTTAGATGGACTACTTATGATCATATTTATAAATTTTTATCAAATTTTAAATGAAATCCATTTGTTTCAGCTGTTCGAGAACATGAATTCGATATGTACAAAATGTAGAGTAGATAGATAAAATATGGTACACAAGTTTAGCTTTCAAAATTTGGATGGTAAATCATATCACTGACTCTCCGAACCATCCGAAGGCACATGGATAAAGAATACTGAATGACCGGACCGCCGCAACAGCAACATTGGCGAGAACTGTGGTTGAATCCTAAGGGCCATCACCGGCCTCGATACAACCCTTCCCGAAAGAAGTAAGTCCCTTCATCGATGGGTGTAGCCAGATCCTCTACCTATTTATGTACCCACCAGGGTGGCGAGATCCAACCACCATACCGAAAGTATCTCATCCTCATTTCGAGATGCCCCCACTCCGGAAGTTAAATTTGGATGGTAACGAAATTGTGAAACAAATCTGTCAAAGGATTAACATTCTATCAGCCTGTATTTTCGCATGCATAATAACTCAATTATTCACAAACGCAATGAATGAAATTTACTATGTGATCTCATGAATACAATAGTATTTTTGTGTCAAAGCTTCCAAAATACATATTTGTACGATGGATTGATTGATTCGTTAAAAGTGTTAGATTCTTAACAAAGGTATATATTTCCTAGCTAATATTTACTGATGCAATAAAAAGTATTCACGTTCTTGTTGAAAGTCTTTAATTTTTTGAGGGGTGAGAAGACAAATTCCTTTATTAGACCGTATTTGAGAAAATTTCGGGATGACAGCTCAATCAGTTTTAGTAATCGTAGCAGACACTATCTGTTGTTTTCCATATCGAATACCATTCATGAAGAGATATGCTATAATGCATGCCCCACTGGCACATTCCCATGTTTTTTTAAAAAATGAAATAAGATGGTTTGTTTAACTGATGATACGTATACGTTGACTACACAGTACACATATCAGCTAGATCACTTTTATACGATGTATGCAAAGAAAAAAAAATACAGTCGTCAGAAAATTCAAACTCGAGATTTTGAAGAATCACCGCCGAAAAACACGCTTTTGGAATTATACCTACCTGTTTATGAACAAGTTTATTTTTAAAAAAAACATTTCAGAAAGAACGATGAAATTTATTATATGCATTTGACACAATTTGAAGATTTTTATCAAATTTTGAACGTAAT
>JAPMOR010009936.1:0-36137 GCA_026543865.1 Argiope aurantia | reverse complement strand
TCTATTAAATTTAAAGATTGCTTTAATTTGATTTTTCTTGAATGAAATGTATAAACCACTTTTCTCGCAATTGGAAAGGCAATTGAATGTTTCACACAATCCCCCAGGAGAACAAAGAAAGTAAGAGGTGAAATTAAAAAAAAAAAGAATTTCGAAATGGAAATTACATTCTTAATTCGTCCAATACTATAAAAGGTGAGGAATTCGACGATATAAATTGAAAAAGAAGTAATGCATCCGTAATTTTCTCTGTGATTGAGAATCCACCGTGATAGGATTAATGGCGGGGCATTCCTCCGCTCCAGTGGCGAACCATTTTTCCGATATTATCTTCATAATTGTTTCAACAGTGAAATCATTAGCGCTTCAGCGGAATGAAATTAAAAATAAAAAGAATAGAGAATAAGGTAGAAAGAATAAGCAGAATGGCAAGAGAAATATTGATTTTAATTTAAATGTAATACGCTAATTGAAAATTCAGGGCTTTGTTTGGAATATTTTTGATGGGAATAAATAATAAAAGCGAATTCCTTTCCGAATTAGAATGTTTTCTTTTGATTCGTTCTTTCTGGAAAGAATGAAGTCAATACACCGAGTCAAGAATAGGATTTTATTGATTTTTAGCTTGAATTTTCATCTTTCATTAATTCCGAAATTGGATTTTCCCATTTTCTTGCTTTTTTAATGTTTATATTTCATTTATTGCTATCTCCCAGTTAATATCTTTAACTCGCCGTTCTTTTTCAGTCTATCGTTGGATCAAAAGGCAATTCTTTAGAATATATATGTAAGTCCATCCGGATATTTTAAGCCATATATAAGAGCGGCGGAGGAGATTTACATTTTATAGAAGATAATACTGAATACTTAAGATTGAAAGAAAACTTTTTTTAAAGTTAATGTTTGAGAACATTTCCATTCAATTATCTTGTATTAATAAAAATGGAGAATTTTCATTTTTGTATATTTACACAAGGATTAGTGAAAATATGCAACGATTCATTGTAAAGGTGAAATATTTTTGTAAACCCTGCATCAATCGCTTGATTTATTTCTTTTATGCCAATGAGATTAATGTGGAAGACAGGAAAATGCGAAAATCCTTACTACGTACTTTATAATCTCTTCTCCAAGTGTAATCTTTTAATACTAGATTTCTATTAATTTCGATTTTTTCGTTACTTTAAATTCAAAGTTGTTTGTTTTTCTCATAACTGTATATTCTTGGATAACTAATAAACAAAGAGAAGCAAAATAATCTTCAAGAAATTTGATGAATCTCCACATTTTAAACATATCCACCCACCTACCCCTTTTCTTCCCCAAAAAAGTATCTGGTATTACATCTATTTTTTACTTGGCACTACTGTACACTTACTAATTCATGACTATAATAAGGCGGAAGTGTACATTTTTGCCCAAATCGAGAATGTCTTTTAGATTTTAGGCGCAATAAACCAATGGAAATCTGCCTATTTTCCTGTGTAAAGTAGTAAAGGCTTCTCTGCTGTGAACTAGAAATAAATAATAGTTCTCAAAAAACTTGCTGAATCGCATTCAAAAACAAAACTTACAGTAAACAACAGCACAAAACAGGAAATCGCTGTTAAACAAACGGAAACTCATTGGAGATCAACAATCCAAAAAAGAGACTTCGCTTAACTACTTTATCTCTCTCGTCTCGACTTAAATCCAATACTAACTGACTCTTGTCTATGAATCCTCACGTTTTAGAGCTTCCGTAACAGAGCATCGAATGTTCTAGAATAAACGTTGAAACTCGTATCCTAATGGATATATTACCAACTTTTAAATATGCTTTTATTGCAAAAGTCACCAAATTTGTCACCAAATCACCCGATAATCGCTAAGTTTGCCGTCAGAGAGGATCATTGGCCTGTCATACATTCAACAGTTTTTAAAATATCTGTGAAATTATTTTTCCCTACCATGGAGTTGCATGCACAGCGGAAGAAGCATTACTAATCCGTAAAATTTCGCAACCTTTTAATTCTTTAATTGGTAAATGAAGAACAGTAGCAATAAAATAATTTATGGATACACATTCTAAGTATAAAATCTAAAATATAAAAACGTATTCTTTTTTTAATTACTGTAATTAATTAATTAATTCTTAGAAAAAATATAAATAACTAACAATAATATAACTAATTATGTCAATAAATCGTATAATTTGGTAAGAGTATAAACATCAATAAATGGATTGCTCGTCTATCTGTCTTACTTTACGAATATAATTATACTAACTAGACTCATTAAATTGAGTATAAGCTGTTGTGTGATATAAATCATTGTCTAGAATGAAATTTTTATATAATCAGTTGGAGAGATGAACCTAAAATGCTTAATTTTTAATATATTGTTACGAAATTTCCGGGTTCGTTTGGATAGTGGAAGTTATATGGTGTGGAGAACGCTCAATCAGCAGGAGGCAGTAAAATAAAAACAACAACGTTTATTTACACGAAGACACATAGGACAGCACAAAGACGATAATTATCTTCAGCAGCGAGACGTGTAAACAGCAGCACACAACAAAACTCTACTGCAGACAGTAGCGCACAGCTTAGTTCAGCACTAGCTTGACTCCGTCGCTGCTCTGCTAATCCCTGGAAGACCAGTTCTTCACCGTTGATTCCGACTACTCCGTTCCGTCGATTCCGACTACGACTACTCTGGCAGCACAGACTGCCTCCTTTTATAGGTCTCAGGAGGCGGGGCTAGAAGCCTCTCAACCAATCAGGAACGTTCGAGGCGTATCTCGGTTCCTAATGGACGGATCGGGAAAATTCTCGATGTTTCGGGTATAATCTATTTTAGCGCCAAAGTCGCGAAATTCGTCGCCAAGTTGTCGCCAAGTTTCTCGCCAAACTCTGGGACCTCCAACGCGACACCCGGACTCCGTCCAATAGAGATGACTGTAAAACTGTCTTTCTGATGATGGAACCAACTATGCTGGGAAGCAGAATTGCAGGTTTGTAATAATATTATAAAGCTAAACGTAAAGCGCACTACAATGTGGAAGTACAAAATAAAATAAATAGGAGATAATCCCACTATCTTGTAGAACAAAACCATGCACAAATTCTTTATTCACATTAAAAAATTCCCTATCTGTTACGTCTTCTCCTTACTATTTATTGATTTCATTCTTATTTTATAAAACATCATTTACGTAAGTAGAATGAAAAAAAACTTTCAAAATGAAAAGAAATATAAACAACATAACTTTCACTATGTTGAAAATATCTCCAACTAAGAAAAAAAACATGGATCGCTGAAAATTAGTTTTAAAGTTCTCGCTTCTCATTATTTAAAAACTATTGGACATTTTAAAGTTGAAAAAATTCGGTATCCTGATAGTAAAAATGAATATGTCAATAGCAACTGTCTTTTCCATGACTAAAACCGTTCCTTCGCTTCAGATCACTTTCAGGTTGACAAATGATTCTTTAAGTTTCGAAAACAAAAGTCCTGTCAGTGACATTAAGTATTGAAGTTGGATAATAGAACTTTATGCGAGGGAGATAAAAATATCTGAATTTTATCTTCCATAAAACTGATAAATTTCCAGTCTATAAATCATGTTCTTATATAAAATGTTGAATTGTGAGTTATAAGTTAATAGAATTTTCTATATAGTAGTCACATCCAAACACATTGAATAAATTGTTTGCCTTGCTTATTGCATAAATTTAAGACAATTATTTCCAGTTAAATTATAAATAATGGGTAACACTCTTCTATGTGAATTTCAAAGTATAAAATATAAGAGGAAACACAGGAGACTTGATCCTAGAAATATTTTCTTAGTTATGAAATAATTGATAATTTATTAGTGCCAACAATTTTTAGTTTCGAATCGGATGGTGTATTGAAAATGATTTCCATTGCAATTTGAAAATATTTTGGTGTGTAAACGAATGTGCTTCAGGAGTTCAAAACCCCATTTTCCATTGTTCGTACTTCTGTGGATTTGAAATTTATTTTTGAAGATTTGATGATCAAGTTTTTAGCATATTTCAAGTTTCGATACATGATTGTGTGTAAACTCGATATTCTTAGCGGCTCAGTTGCTAGGTTATATACAAAAAGTTAAATAAAAACAATCTGTAAAGAAAAAAAATTTTAAAAAATGACATGTAATCCGTTTTATGAACGCATTTTCCTCTTTGAGGCTGTGATCTCAATACAAACCGGCGCATGCGCAGCTTTTCTAGAATTTTGTTTCAGTTTCTCCCCCCTCCCGCAGCTTATCTATGCAGACTTTGTAATGCTTAGTTAACTATATAACCGTGAATGTCTTGTGTTCGTGTCTCTTTTTAGTCTTCATCAATGAAAGCAATTCTATGTTTGATGCTGTATCTGATTTTAGATATTTGATCATAGATAAATTGATGAACCACATACTAGTTTTAGAATGGAGCGATGTTGTTCTTTCTTATGGAACCTGTCATGGACCAGCCCGCTGTTACGGAGAAAGCGATTTGAAGCCGGCAGGTTGCGTCTCTTGTTTTTATAGTAGTGCCATCTAAGGCCAAGAGAATGACTTAGATACACACAAATCACAACCCTTTTTACGGGGTGGACTTCGTTCACGCATCCACAGGTCGGAATTTAGACCTGAATCAGAGAACGCCCACCCCTGTACCCCCAGTTGTACTACTCTCGACATGGAGGAATTTGTGACTACGTTAGATTTATATGCGCGTTACCACTAAGCGCGCGAAGAATCTTAGGCCGGCGGGATTCGAACTGGCAACCTAAAGGATGTGAATCCAACGCTCTTCCAACCAGGCTATCCCGGCCCTAGAATGGCGCGATTGCACTTATAGTTAATTTGAAAGCTATGGTCATGGATAATAGTATAGATAAACTTTTGAAATATGCCTCAAATAAGCTTTTTGTAGCACAAAATATTAGTAGTCCTGTTGGATTGTAATTCTTCCTGAAAAAGAAAACACTTAACAGTAATTATATAGACTTACACGATTGCGTTTGCTATTCAAAACTAAACTCGGATTATTCTTGGAAATGTTACTAGATAAAAAGCGGAGGGAAAATTAAAGTTTTAACGTTGGAAATTCGCTTTTAAATAAAAAAAGAACTACTAGCTTTAGAAGAAAAATAAGAATTAAAATGTTGCATATATTATGAAGATCTATAAAAATTTCTTTTGTTTTACAATATGCCCAAAGCATTTTTGCAATTAACCAGTTTGCAACCGTCTCTCAGCCCAGCTATTCTAAGGGTCTGCTTAATCGAAAATTCACCATAGTCCGAAAATAAGACTATAAAGTACCATTTTATGCAATTATCCATAACATTGGTAGAATGTTTATTTACTTCAAAAAGATAGTATGCCAATTCTCACTATTTCCACGTGATGGGTTCGAAAGTGGTAATTAGGGCTAACATTAATTCCAGTTTGTCAGATATGTTATAAGTATGCATATCATATAATGCAGGTTAAATGCAGCCCAGAAAGTCTCAAGATATCTTTTAATTATAAGAAGCGAGATAAACTAATATAAACTGGATATTTGTCATACATATACGTTACCTTTTTTAATGAATTTTCAGATGTTCCATGCGAGACATTCCAGCATTAGCCTTCAAACATTAAGGTTTCCATCTGGCTTGGCAGGATCTCTCCATGCTAAATATGTTCTGATCCAAGTAGTACACATATATTAAACAATAATAATGTTGAAAAATATAATATAATGCGACACAATATCGTACAATATTGTGCAATATTCTACGTTACCTGGGGATGGAAGCGTTTGCGATGCTCATCACATGCAAAATATGGTTTTCAGGTAAAAATTCAAAAAAAAAATCTCTATTTCTTAAAGTCAAATTTCATAAATCGTTTCTTTCCTGTCAATCATTAATGAAAAAGTATCGCACAGTTATTATGATTTTATGAGTGGTTGTCATGTTCGAGCTTGATCGACAAATTTGAAATCAAAGTACAGTTTGTAGGCGATTCTTGCAAGCTGAGTACTAACTACTCGTCTTAGAAATCATCTGTTTTGCAAAAATATTTATCAAGATACTGCATATTTAAAAAATGCTACTTTACCCGGAAGTAGCCGAAATCGAAATTTAAAAAACAACCAAAAATAGAAGGAAAAAAGAAAAAGACACTGAAAAAACGTCGGTGAAATTTGGATGGAATTGAAAAATAGTAGATATGTGGGAATTGTAGCTGTGATGTCTCGAAATTCAAAGGGAAGAAATGTTAGCTTTTTTCTTCAAATCAGTCGATCAACTGCGTGTGCGATGGGTCTTTGCAGGCTACCGTTCTATTAATTCTGACCTGCATTTCTCTTGCATATTGATTTTATTTTGTCATTTTTTGATCATCGGACTCTCAGAATGATGAAATAAGTTTACAACATCGAAGTCTCAGAGTGGAAATGTTAGCAAATCAGATTCTAAAAAAATAATAATCCACTTTTAAAAACTAATTTCAAGAGGTGCTGCAGTTCTGCAGCCTTAACAGATAAGCTGTCACTGATGTACAGTACTATTTCTCGAAAAGCAAATGAGAATTCATAATATATTTGACAAAAATTGCCTACCTTACTCATGGAGTTTCAATACATCGTGCCTTAAATACTTTAATTTAGTAATAAACAGGAAAATAATACTGTTTTATTTTTCACATGTTTATAAAATCGATTTAATCAAAAAACAACTTGCGCGATAAATGAGGAGTATTTAATATAGAATTCCGTCAGTTCTGCTGTCATATCATGAGAGGCAGACTTGTGAATTACTCGTTTGACAATATGGTTTTTAAATAAGAGCAGAAAGAAAATCTTGTTATATAAGATGCATGAATCATGAATGTAAAAATAATATAATAAAAAATAAATTAATAACATTAATTTTGAAAATTTTGAATACTATAATTTAATTGCAAGTTTTACTGCTACAATCTTGAGCATTGAGCAAAACATTGAGTCTTTCTTCAGCCGTTACTTAGGGTTCTATATTTCTGACCAGTAAAATTCTGCAATTCGTATTTATCGACTCACTCCAAGATATCATCCTTATACACTTCATCAATTTGGATTACAAACAACCCACCCTTTTGCACAACTCCGCAGCCTCTCGGCTTTCAAATCTTGTCTGGCGCGTTACGTTTCACTCACTGCTCGTGGCATGTCATAACGCAGCCTCTAATCGCATCACGCAATTATATGGGACACGAACCCTGCTCATTTCAATCAGTAAGTAGCTCCCCCAGCGAAGAGTCAACAAAGCAAAACCTCCTCCTTAACTAGCCCCAGGGGTGAGGCCCGTAACCACTCTTTAACACAATAAAGACATTTCCTTGATTGTGCGAAATATTGATTAGCGCAAACATCAACCCCGATTCGCGGCCATGGTTGGTTTTCCCCGATGCTGTCTTCTGGCACTGCGAGAGGATCATGTTGGAAAAGTTGATGACTGGATTTGGAGAGAGTGGGTGGTTGGGAAAGTAAAAAGGAATAGTGTTCGTCGGGAAGTTGATATCACTACCATGCAGATGTCTCTCTTTTAAATGATCCAAGAGCTTATTCTAGTGCTGGATTATCAAATATTCAAAGTCGGGAACTCTTTTGGAGCTCCTTATTATGGAGCATCGAGTTACTTTTTATGATATTTTCAAAGTGATTTCATTTTGTGCATTGACTTAGGTGTCAAGATTGTCTTTTATAACTTACTTTTTACTGATTAACTCTTTTATAACTGATTACAAGCAGTTTAAACTCCCCAGTTGCACTGAAAACCTCTTCTACATATTCAATTATGTTAATTTCAGTTTCATGTGTTTCGTTTCTTTCACTTTGGAGGCTTTATTTTCTAAGAAGTTATCCAAAAAGAAAAGAAAAATGCAATCGTCAGATATTGTCTCATTATCCGAACGCAGTTCAAAGTTACGAAGTCCACCCCAAAATAGCCTTAGTATTGCTTTAAAATAGGAAGTTAATATAAACCAACTCCATTGTTTGAAGAGAGTTTTAGATGTTCTTTGTTCAGAACATTTCTTATGATATTTGCAACTTCATCAACTAGTGAAGCTTTGAATGAAGAGCAATTATAAAAACTTCTAATGAAGCAGTTTGAAAGATTCATATAGTAATTTATTTTAATTTCTCTACTGCCATTACACAATCTATACTTATAATAAAGCTCAATGTGTGTGTGTGTGTGTGTGTGTGTGTGTGTGTTGGCGCTCTACAGGCTAGACCATTCAACCTACAGCTACCAAATTTGGCATGTGTATACCTTGGAGGTCGGGAATGTGCACCTGGGGGTTATTTTTTCGAATTTTTAATTAGAATTATATTTATTTAAAAATTAAGCGAAATTTTGGCATGTTTCTGCTATAACTTCCGAAAATACTACCGCACAAAAAAGATTTTTACATGAAGTTAAAGATCAAAAATTTATCTTTTAAATGGTACCAATGTTTTAACCTTAAAATTAAATTTCTGTTTCTAATGAATTTTTAAATAAATATTTTAACTCTATTTTTCAACAATTTCTTTCGTACAAAATAAAAATAAATGTTTCGCATTCATGGGAAAAAAAATAGCTTTTTTCAAAGTGTTGCCATCACATTGATTAAAGCACCAATTAAAAATAAATTAAATCTTTTTGGAAATGAAATCTGCAAAAATATAATTTTCGTCACGTGTTAGTAGGAAATGAAAAAAATATGAAATATTATTTTTTCTAAAAAATAAATTCAAGAATAATTCTTTTATGATCTTTTACACTCTCTATATTATTAATCCAATAAATAAGTTTTATTTTAAGGCAAGTTTTGTTTAATATGAACAGGACATCCATTCAAATCATGGCCACACAGCTAATTTGTAAACCTTTAGTAAGACACAGATCTGTTGCGACATAAATCGTAAATATTTTATTTAAAAGTAGCAAACGATTATTTTAATAATTATAAATTTTATTTTGTAAATAATTGCGAAATTCAGATTGGCAACAGTGATATTTTTGGAACTTTTAATTTGTTGTTTAAAAACGATGCTAGAATTTTGAATGAAAATAATTTGATGTAAATTTGATAATATTATCTATAATGTAATAAGATTTAGTTTCATAATAAGTTTGTCTGCATTCTATTTTTGTTGATGAACGAACAAAACAGATTTACTAAAATGGTTTAAATAGAAAAATGATTATATTTTATGTAACTTAATTCAATAAATGCTCTAATAAATAACGAATTTTTGATTTTACATAAAGCTTCTGCTGTGGAAATTGCAAATAACAAAATGTTCTTGAAACACAAATATTTTAAATAAAAAGAGTTAATTTCCAATCAACTAAATCAATCACTTAAACTGACTGATTAATGAAAATTTGAATATTACTATTCTATAAAAAAAGGATAATTTTAGATTTTCCATCAATCGTTTCAAAGAAAATACGCCAATCAGCGCGCAGGTTTCTGAAGATTAATTGGCCTAAGATTATGAAAATGGTGAGTTTTTCTAAATTTTTAACATTCAAAACTTCATAAATAAGTCTTAGTTGATCGTGGAAAATAGAAACACTCAATTATTTATTTAAAATTTGGTGTGTCCTGAATATTTCTGAGAATATGATACCTTACTGCATTAAATTTAGACTTCATAATTTTTGAAATATATTTATAGGCAGGAACAAAATATTATTATTGATTTCATTTCAATCTTTTTGAAAGCAAAAGTAAAAACTGAATTTAATGCTGAATCTGAGAAATTTTTGTTGAATTATTGTTTTAGATATTACATAAATTATGAAAAATGTTTTGTAGTTCACATAAGACTTAAATACTGAGCGATTCTGTTTGCAATACTCATATTCAATAATAATAATTATAATAAATAAATAATAATAAAGATAATAAATAAAATAAAACGCTTGGTTTTATTAAAAAATATTTTTATATTAATTGCAATTTCATCATTTCCACTTTAAATTAAAGTTGAAGTTTTACCGGATATGACAAAAAATTAGCAAAATATATATAGTAAATTGAAAGGAACGATCTAAACAACAGTATAAGTTTGGTATGACTATCAAAATTTGAAGATTAAAAATGTTTTGTTTGAGAATCTATTAAGAGACCAGTTACTTAAAATATTTAATTGAAAATTGTAGCGAGCGGTAATATTGGCGAACCGGCTGGTCGCCAAAGGCGGCTAGTATGTAATAAAAGCGATTTCCGTATCACGCATGTAAGCATTTTATATAGAGAGAGACAGATTTAGATTTTATCCACAAATGTTTCAAAGGTTCTCTTGCTTTAAATGAAGTTCAATTGTAAAAACTTTCAATGAAGCAGCTTGAAAGATTCATATAGTAATTTATTTACATTTGACTATTGCCATACCATATATATATAATGATATTTTAACTCTAATTTCAATTTAATTAATTTTCAAGATTTTATCTTCATTTAGCCCATAGTAACTTTATTCTAAAATGTTCTCTTATTTCGTGATCCAATTCCACTGTCTCTACTTAATTAATTCAAGAGAAGCTTTGTTAAATTGCAGAATCAGCTAAAAGTCTAACTTTCCCACACTCTGCGTGAAGAGGCAAAATACCGCTGATGAGGCAAATTCTT
The DNA here is from genome assembly GCA_026543865.1 of Argiope aurantia. Taxonomy (NCBI): domain Eukaryota; kingdom Metazoa; phylum Arthropoda; class Arachnida; order Araneae; family Araneidae; genus Argiope; species Argiope aurantia. The sequence continues at coordinate 25,477 of JAPMOR010009936.1, read as the reverse complement.
TTTTAAAATCTCCCTGTGTTTCCCCTGCCTTCTTCGCGCGTGTAACAAAAATCCCTATCGAAATCTCGTAATATATTAGCACTATGAAGAAATGTTTTCTCTATCAAAATCATAGGCTATATAAGACCAGGGATAAAATGTCCAAGAGCTTTTTCCTCATTCCTTTTCCGTGTCGTTCTGTGTGCTCATCGCTTGTACATATGCCTGCTTCTCTAAAAATGAAGTAAAACGACGTCACGAAATAGCAAGTCTCTTCACTGTCTTCAAACTGCATTCTGCTTGACATTAAATAATGCTTACATATATAAGTTTCAGAAGTTTTTTAGTAAATTCAAATTTGGTAATAAGATATCGTAGCAAGAGCAGTCCCGCGTCAATTATCAACAAACGCTTGACCTAACTTGGTGACTTATCTTTCATGTCAGTCCTTTGCCAGCTCTCCAATGAAAGTCTAGTCACTAGAAAATTCTATTGTCCTCTTCCTAATGAGGAGTTCCACAATCGTAACTGTATCGTTTAATGATGAGAATTTCAACCTTGTATTGTCTTACAGAGCTTGATTGTAAGAAACAAGACCTCTCTGATAATGAAACGACAATCGATCAACCAATGTCCGCAATAATACTCGACCACACGTCCGGGTAAACGAAGTAATTGAAGATTGAGGATTATAAGGGTTTTGAGTTTTAAAGAAGCAATAAAGTTTACAGTCATTTATTTATAAATTGGTGGGGTTTGTAAATTTGCTCAGTTCCATAAAGTGAAACTTATGTTTTAAACCAACTGGTGTTGCGTTTTCAAAACTTTCTCCCATGTTATCAAATAAATACTTCATACCAGAAAACGCCTTACATTAAATATTAAAGCATTGGTGTATAATAGTTACGAAATATTAACTTGTGACGTGGATTTAGCACTTTTACTGAATCTAAGGTGTGATGCTTGGCGAGTTATTTGGCGATTAATCTCTTGCATGCTTTAAAAATATCCGAAAATCGATTTTGTGTTTTATTCGTGTTTTTATCGACCGAATGAAACTAAAATTTGACACCAATCTGCACTTGTTGTCACACAATGGCATACCAACTTTGATATATTTAAGTCATTGCGGTTTTGAATTATCGAGTTAATATATTTCTGAAAGTACAGACCGACAGACAGTCAACCCTTAAATTTGACTCAAAATTTGGCGTCAAAACTATACATGCTAAATCTGTGTACCGAATTTTATCTACCGAGCTCTTTTCGTTTTGTAATTATCGTGTTAATTTATATTCAAACAGCTGAACAGACAGACTTCCTCTGAACAGAGTTCTCTCAATATTTGATAAAAATCTAAAACTTTGGTATAAAGATCGTATACAAAATTACAAAGCGTCTAACTCAAAATCGTTTTTGAGTTATCTTTGTCACAGACGGACATTTTCCAAAAGTGTGTTTTCGAGCTGAAAGTGGTCTAAAACGTGGAAATTCTTCAAACTCCAGAGTTCAAATTGTTTGGCAATTACAATACCTTTTCTATTTTACTTCATGAGAAAGTAATAATAAAACAAATAAATAGTGAAAACGATCGGCAATAGTCTTTCCGAAAATGTCTATAAAAAAAGATATTACCTCTCTCCCCGCTTCTTCATAAAATTGTGGAAGTTGTGCAAGACCGTGACAGCCAATCGAGATGAATACAATAAGAGAAACCAGTACTCATATATAGTTCAAAACGTGCCAGTTGGCGAAGAATAATTTTGAAAGAGACTAAAAGACTATTGAAATTTGGCGATTTGTTTGACGATTAATTGCGAAAACTAGCAAGAAACAAAAACAAAATACAAGAAGTACTAGAAAAAAAAGGAAAATGAAACCGAATATATGGACACCGTTTTCACGACTACTCAAAATCAGAATTTGATACAAATATGCAATTGTAGTCACAATCTCACATGCCACATTTCATTAATTTAAATCATTGCATTTTGGGGTTAGTGCGTTTAAATACATGTAGTATTAGAAATCGGCAGATGCTCAACTCCTAAATAGATTTGATTTATCTTTTGATGTGTATCTCTCTTTAGATGCTAAATCTATACGCGAAATTTATGAATTTAGTTCTTCTCTTTTTATAATTATCATGTAACCTTGCATTCGGATGAGCGGACATAAATACTTCCTCTGAATTAATTTCGTTTAAAATTTGTTACAAGTCTTAACATTTAATGTAAACTATTTACTAAATTTCCTTCGCCTATTGAAAGTCTGTTATCTTTCTCACAAATGGACAATGGATTATCTGTTATCTTCAATGCTACCTCAAGTAGGGCCGCGGTGGCCTGGTGGTAAGGTCTCGGCTTCGGAACCGGAGGGTTTCCGGTTCGAGACCCGATTCCACCGAAGAACCGTCGTGTAAGGGGGTCTGTTGCACGTTAAATCCGTCCTGACCAAACGTCCTCCCGCTGGTGTGGAGTGGAGAGGGGGGTGCCAGCTCAGGTGTCGTCCTCGTCATCTGACCGCGGTTCAAAATTACGAGGTCCGTCCCAAAATAGCCCTAGTGTTGCTTCAAACGGGACGTTAATATAACTAAACTAAACTAGCTGCATCTAGTATGACAACCGAAATGTTGGATAATATTTTACTAGAAATGGAATATTTCAATATCGACCTACCAAGGATTGTCACACTGAAATTTATTGACGTAAGTGCTTTTAGTGAAAACTTTATAAACACCTTTACAATAAATAGATACAACCGTATAGCAAATTATAGAAGGATTGCAAGAATTTTTTGTAATCAAGCAAACGAAAGTTTAGCCACTATATATTTTCAGATATTGTAACATGAGAAATTTTCTGTGAAATGCTGGAAAAGCCAATTGTATCTCAAAATCTGAGATTTGAAAATCGTTATCTATCACAAACAGGTAATCAACTCAAAACAGTCCAAAGATTTGGGTAATTTTAAGTAAATACATCGATTAAAACTTATTGTAACTTGCTTTGTGAGCAACGGTAAAAAAAAAATTATTTTGACATTCACAGAAGAAAGTTTAAAGCTTGTTTGTGTACATAATTATTGTTTATTATGAGAATCCTCTTTAACACAATTTACCCTATTAGTGCAAGGTATTATACGAAATTTCCACAATTTTATTTTATATCCGGTGAATGGCGGACAATAACACGATATATCTTGAGAATGTTATTGATTTTTCGTGCTGATAGGGAATTATCCCTCTTTCCCTACGGAATATTTCGTTTTATAAAAAAGGTATAGCTATTTGTATTCAGTATCAGTTTTTGAATTGCTCTGCAATTAAAGCTTAAATGGAATAATATCTCGAACAAATCGATTTTTACTTTCTCGTATACATAGTACAGAGAAAGTACAAATCGTCAAAAAAATTCGAAATCGAGATTTTGACGAATTTCTGCGCTTTAGACCTCCCTGGGTTCAAAAGATACATCTTTGAATTGGTTTGGTTTGGTTTAGTTATATTAACGTCCCGTTTGAAGCGACACTTGGGCTATTTTGGGACGGACCTCGTAATTTTGAACCGCGGTCAGATGACGAGGACGACACCTGAGCTCACAGCCCCCTCTCCACACCAGCGGGAGGACGTTTGGTCAGAACGGATTTAACGTGCAACAGACCCCCTTACACGACGGTTCTTCGGTGGAATCGGGTCTCGAACCTGAAACCCTCCGGTTCCGAAGCCGAGACCTTATCACCAGGCCACCGCGGCCTCTACATCTTTATCTTTGGAAAATGTTACTCTGTCCAACTGTGACCAAGATAACTCAAAAACGCTGATTGGTATATTGTCTTTACACAAAATTTGTATATTTCTCTCAGATAGTGAGCAAAATCCATGCACAGGACGTCTGTCTGTCCGTCTGTTGGAATAAAAGTTAACACGGTAATTTAAAAAAAAACAGAATAGAGCTAGATAGATAAAATTCGATACACAGATTTAACATCTATAGTGTAGACACCTATCACATTTCGAGTCAAATCCAACTACCTGTTGACTGTCTGTCAGTCTGTACTTTTAGAAACATACAAACGCGATAATTCAAAAATGCAATGACTTCAATATATAGAATTTGGTAAGGTATTTTGTGACTATAAGTTTAGTTTTGTGTCGAATTTTTATTTCAATCGGGTCAAAAAAACACGTCTGAAGCACAAATTCTTTTTGTGGATACTATTAACCGCATACCAGGGATTAATTGCCAAATATCTAGCCAAGCATCACACCATAGATTCAGTAAAAATGCTAAATTCATGACAAAAGATAATATTTCGTAACTATTGTGCATTAACGGCGTTCTCTGTCATAGCAAGTTTATTAGAGAGTATGCGAGAAAGTTGTGTGGCGACCACTTTCACTGGTTCTAATACTTAGAAAAATGTAGTATCGTTATTTATAGTAGGGCAGCATAATTTCCAATTTGTATTGAACTGAAACTTTGAAGTAATAATAAAGCTAATGATTATGATTTATGAACTTATGTATAACAAAGCGGATACGCAATGTTTGTAGCGTTGATTTTATTCCTTTGACTCAAATGGAAGCATTAAAATCGCGAGACTAACGTTTAAAAAGTTTTTAATACAGAAAATAAATCTGATGTCAGACACTTTATCGACCAGATACTTTTCGAACATTTTTCTCATTCTCCTAGAAGCATTTCAAAACATCTTAAAGCACTTCCGCATACATACCCGAGCATCTCTTAAAAGAAGAAACAAACTTTAATTTTCTTTCAGAAACAGAACATTTAGAATGTATCGCTTTCCTGCAAATCATTCTGATACATATCTTCTTTACGACCGAATTTTTTCAAACGTTTTTTATAGAATATCGCCGATTCCTTCCTGTCTGACTTTGCTGTATATTTTTCCCATTTTTATAAAATAGGAGGGGAAAAAATCCAAAACGTAACAAAAGAGAAGAAAGTTATAAAAGAGAAGTCCTGAGAGGTGTTTGATGCAAATGTATGGAGAAAAAAAGCAGAGTTATTTACAAAATTCCCTGAGGGAGAAGGTTCGGTCTAGTGAGGATTCCACCATCTGTTGGATTGTAGGGTCCATTGCGTGATGTAGACAAGTTTTTCCACTTAGGATTTTCATAAAAACGATTGTGCACCGAAGGGAAAGTATCCTGGAATTCTGGAAAAGAATACATTTATCACAAGGAGAGGATACCGTAAGCCATCGATACAGGAATAGGTGAGGCTGCTTTAGACGTTCAAGCCACACGAAGCTACATAGGCGAAAAAACGTACCGGTTTAAAGCTGATGTTCTTATAGTGCTTGGAAATCTCTAGTGTTCGCTGTAGTTGCAGGCGTTTCGGTTGTTTTCAAAAACATGACGTAAAACTTACGTTGAAAATCATGATTGTTTCAAAAGCCATTATAAATAATTGCTTGAAAATAATGATCAGGAATTTTTATAATTTAAAAAAAATTGACTAAACCGTTTGTTTAAAAGTGGTTATAAATAACTGTTTGAATTCTGAAATCGGCATTTTTTATTTACTATTAGTGAAACTGAATATCATTTATAAAGCAGAAATTAAAAGGCAATGGACCGGTTTAAAGCTGATTCTCTTATGGCGTTTGTAAGCCTCTAGAGTTCGCTGTAGTTACAGGCATCTCGGTTGCTTTCAAAAATTTGACATAAAAAATTCTTTGAAAATCATGACTGCTCCAAAAGTCATTATAAATGATAGTATGGAAAAAATTACCAAGATTTTTCATGATTTCAAAAGTTTTGACTAAATCGTTTACTTGAACATAAATTATTCTTTTAAAACCATTATATATAACTGTTTAAATCCTGAAGTCGGCACTTTTCTTATTTTCAACCAGCGATTCATTTATGCGAAAAATAAAAATGACAAGGCGTTTGTTTCAAACTGCTGTTTATAATGAGTTTGGAAGTCCCTAGTGTTCGCTGTAGTTACAAGTCTTACAGTTATTTTCAAAATAATAATAATAATAATAATCTAACACAAAATTTTCGTTAAAAATCATGACTGTTTGCATTATAAATAATAGTTTGAAACTAGTTGCCACTGTTTCTCATAGTTTCAAAACTTTTGATTCAGCCGTTTTATTTGAACGCAAATTCTTCATTTAAAAATCATTATAAATAATTATTTGAATACTGAAATCAATATTTCTCTTGTTTTCGATAAGTGAAACTGAATCATTTATTAAAAAAGAAAAAGATAAAGCGCCGGTTTTTTTCTGCTATTCTCATGGTGTTTGAAATAATTTAATGTCCGCTGTAGTTACAGATATTGCGGTTATTTTCAAGTTTAGTTTAGTTATATTAACGTCCCATTTGAAGCAACACTAGGGCTATTTTGGGACGGATCTCGTGATTTTGAATCTCGGTCAGATGACGAGGACGACACCTGAGCTGGCAGCCCCCTCTCCACACCACACCAGCAGGACGACGTTTGGTCAGGAAGATTTAACGTGCAACAGACCCCCTTACACGACGGTTCTTCGGTGGAATTGGGTCTCGAACCTGACACCCTCCCGTTCCGAAGCCGAGACCTTACCACCAGGCCTCGGTTATTTTCAAAACTATGACATAAAATATCCTTGAAAATCATGACTGCTCAAAAAGCCATTATAAATAACAGTTAGAAACTAGTCTCCAAGATTTCTCATACTTTCAAAAAATGTGATTAAAATGTTTATTTGAACATAAATTGTTCATTTAAAATGCCATTATAAATAACTGTTTGAATCCTGAATTCGGTATTTCTCTTATTTTCGATTAGTGAAGCTATCATTTATAAAATAGAAATAAAAAGTCAAAGAGCCAGTTTTAAGCTGCTGTTCTTATTGGGGTTGAAAGTCTCTAGTATTTGCAGTAGCTTCAGCCGTTTCATTTATTTTAAAAAATCTGACATAAAAATTTCATGGAAAAACATAGTAAAAAAGGCATTATAAAAGGCATTATAAATAATAGTTTGAAATAGCGGCCTGAATTTTTCACAGTTTCTAAAGGTTTGACTAAATCGTTTATTTGAATATAAAGTTCGTTTAAAAAACATTATAAATAACTGAATTTTGAAATCGGTATTTCTCTAAATTTTCGATAAGTGAAACTTAATCATATATTGAGAAAAAATTATAAAGATAAAGCGTCGTTTTTAATCTGCTGCTCTTATGGATTTGAAAGTCTTTAATGTTCGCTATAGTTATAGGTGTTTCGATCATTTGCAAAAATCTGACAAACATATCTTTGAAAATCGTGACTGTTCCAATGGACATTATAAATAATAGTTTGGATTTAATACCCAGGATTTCTCATAATTTCAAAATAGTTTTTTGAAACTATGAGAAAGGATTTCTCATAGTTGACTAAATAGTTTTTTTTAACATAAATTGTTATTTTAAAACTGTTATAAATAAGTGCTTGAATTCTGAAATTGCTATTTCTTTTAATTTCGATCCGTGAAACTGAATTATTTATTGAACAAAAAAAACAAACAAACACCGGTTTAAAGCTTATATTCTAAAGGCGTTTGAAAATCTCTAATATTATATATAGTGACATGTGTTTGGGTTGTTTTGAAAAATGTGATATAAAAATTTCGTTAAAAATAATGACTGTTTCAAAAACCATTATAAATAATAGTTTTAAACTAATGGCAGGGATTTCTCATAGTTTCAAAAAGTTTGACTAAACTATTTATTTCAACTTAAATTGTTCGTTTAAAAGCCATTATATATAAATTTTTGAAAATCCTGAGCATCATATTTTTTATTCGGGAATCTGAATTATTTGTTGAACAAAAATAAAAAGATAAAGAACCAGTCTTAAGCTGCTGTTCTAAAGGCGTTTCAAAATATCTAGTAATCTTTGTAGTTACAGGCGTTTCAATTATTTTCAAAATTAGAACATATAAACCTCTTTGAAAATACATATGTGTTTGAAAAGCCATTATAAAAAACTGTTTGAAACTAGTGGCTAAATGTCCCTTATTTTCAAAAAGTTTGTCTGAACCGGGTTTTTTTTATTATGATGAGTTGATTTAAAAAACAATTTCAAATACCCGTTTGCATCCAAAAGCAGGAATATCTCTTATTTTCGATTAACCGAAACAAAGCCATTTGTTGGCAATCAATAATTTATTTAAAAGCTTAGAAACAACAATTTGAATAAAGTGGTCTGAATTTCTTTTATTTTCGAAATGTCAGATAGAACCATCTGTTGAAAATAAACAATTGTTTAAGAGACTTTCATAAAATCTATTTAAAGTTACAGAATTTGCTTCTGTTATTTTTCAAAAGTAAATTAATCATTCTTAAAAACAATGCCAGTCGTTTTTAACTTTCTCATATATGTAGTAATCGTCAAAAAATTCGAACTCGAGATCTTGACGAATCTCTATGTTTTAGACCACCCTGAATTTGAAAAACACTTCTTTGGAAGATACCTGTATGTCTATCTATGACAAAGATAACTCAAAAACGCTTTGAGCTAGACAGATGAAATTTGGTATATGGTCTTTACACCAAATTGCCTATTTCTATCAAATTTTGATTAAAATCGGTTCTGAGGAAGTCTGTCCGGCTGTTCGAATAGGAATTAACACGATAACTACAAAACGAAGAAAGTTATGTAGATAAAATTGAGTACACAGATTTAACACCTATCAAATTTTGAAAAAAAAATTCAATTATGGGATGACCGTCTATTCGGTTTGTAATTTTTGAAACATGTGAAGCAATAATTCAAAAATACAGTGACTTAAATATCTCAAATTTGGTATGGGATTTTGTGGTTACAAATGAAGCTTTGTGTCAAATTTTTGTGTCATTCCATTGGTAAAAACGCTATAAAGCACAAATGCGATTTTCTGGTACAATTAACTGCATGCCATGAATTAATCGTCAAGAAACTTGCCAAGGTCAACTCTATAGATTCAGTAAAAATGCTAAATTCACGCTAAATGTCAATATTTCGCAAGTATTGTACGACAGTGTCATGCAAGGCGTTCTCTAGAATAATAACTTTATTATACAGTAGGTATGCGAGAAAATGCTGAGAAGACCACTCCTACTGGTCTTTTTAATTATTTCTTAAAGCGAAATATCGATAATTTTCTTTTAATAGCAATAATTTTCGCTTTCTACAATGAAACATCGTATTAATATATTGATTGAACTTTTTAAGATTTCCACAAATGATCGAATCGGGAGATAATCGGGAAGAATTGTTTTTCAATCTTTCAAAATTACCTCATGACCAGATTCGGCTTTCTTTTTATGAATGATCTTGCTTAAATAACTAAAAAAACTATCTGAGATGATATTTTGAGGCACGATCAAAGGGTACTGAATGAATACATTTATTACTGATAATTTAAATAAAGTCACATAATGAATATGCGGCAGCAATTTAAACAAACTGTTTTATTATGAATCTATCCTCTCTTTTCATTTTAAACTTTAAATTTTATTGAAAATTCCAGGGAAAGATAATTATTATATTTTCACAACCGGGACATACAGTATGTGTTTTAATTAATAAACAACTTCAAGCTAGCTTCTGGAATAATCGCCCCATGTCTCACCAGATGTCACTACGAAAGCATGTTATGACAGATGACTTGAAATGAAATTATTTGACATCACATCCATTTTTTTTTCCATAATGACTTCGAATCTGATTTATCAAAGAAAATTGACTTTTATTGCTGAAATTGGTACTTGTGTGACATTATTTTTATAGATGTGGTTTTCAGCATTCAAAAAGCATTATTTTTATGGAGGTTGTTTCCAACATTAAAAATTATCCTTTACAATTAAGAAGGAATTTAAAAGATGTGTTGCCACTTACGAATAACCGCATTTTTTTTCTGGTTCATTGCGTAGGTCATCGTATTGGCCAGATATTAATAAACAAAATTTCTTTTCTTCTCAAACTTAAAAATTTGTTAAGAAGAAGATGAATGGATTTATTAATCTAGAGAAAGAATATGGAGCATTTTTAAATAGGAAAAAGTATAAACGAATCTCTATCTATCTTTTTCACGAAATTATTTTACTGTATTAACACTGAAGATTATCGTTTTAAAAAGATTATCTGTTAGTTGTTTTTTTTTTTCAATTCTTTTTATTTTCAAATAAAAAAAACGTGCAATGCTATCTCAAAAAGCTTAAAATTCACTATGTTTACTATGTTAACATCACAATGTTTCTTATTATCTATCTTACAGATATAAAATATCCATTTCTCAAATCAAACTCTTATACAGAAGTTTTGAAAATCCTCCACGTTTCAGGCGCAAAGATCTGAGATCATGAATTGTGTAGATATATTTCGAATATTCATGTCCAAGTACATTTGATTTAGTTGAAAGAATAATTGAAATTAAACAAAATAGAAGAAGACTAATTGAATTAAAATAAAAATCTTACTGCGTTTTTGAATATCTGTCACACGGATATAAAAGATTTCTCAAATCAAATTCTTACGTGACAGTTCCCCGTTCCCAGCGCAAAAATCATGGGATCAAGAATTGTGATGATATATTTCGAACAGTTCAAATACAAGTATAATTCAATTAATTAAAATAATAATAGTAATTTAAATAAACTTACATTATTCATTCCTTAAGTGATAAGTTAATTTTGTTCGATTTAATTATTTGATATTTTTTACTTGATAAGCTTATCTAATTAACTTGAATTTTTTACAAAATTTAAAAATCATACATTGTTTAATATTGGCTCCTTTTTTTACGGCTCTGCTTGCTTAATTAAGAAATAATTCGTGTGCATTTTTTTTATATTTTGATTAGACGAGATACGGTATTCATCGAGAAGCCTCTTTACTCTGCCAAGGAAATTATAAAAATTTGAAAGATAGATCTGAAGCTAAGAATTGGATGAATTATTTGCTTGGAATTCGATTTGCAGCGAGTTACGTTGTTGCTAGGCGTTTTACGCTATTGAAGTTTTTTAATAATTATTTTTTGTTTTCTTATAGTTGATTAAGCTTTTGTGTATATTTCGGCTGTGCTTTGCTACCTGTGTACTCGTACTTTCTCATGGAATAAGAAATCATTATCTATTATTGATTTTTTTTAACCGTATACGCTCCGGATGGTTTTTCTGTAATAATAATTTCGGTCATAGTTAATTGATATAATTTACAACACTTATTATTCACTATAAAGGAATATTCGTTCCCTTTCCATTAAAAGTAGGCATTCAAATTCCAATCAAATATGTTCATTAAAGTTGGGGAAAATTCCAAATTCCAAATGGGGGGGAAAAAAAAGATACACATATGTTTTTTCATTCATTTTAGTGTAAGTTGTTGAAGAAATTTTCTTTAAAAAGATAAAGATATTCTTATTGTACTTTTTAATTTAGTAAAATAGTTGGACATTTCCCATTACTTTTAGCACAAACTTAAAAGTTGTTTCTTGCGATTTTAATCAATGCAACGTAGTTCAATATAAAAAGATTTGTGGAAGTAATAAATTTTTTCTCTCGTGATTTCTATAGCCAAGAGAAAATGATCGACTGGATCCTGAAGTTTGTGATTAGGACCACTGATGTTTCAATTGATAGCATCAAATACAGGGGAATTTTAATTTCAGAGATATCTACTTTTTCATTTTAATTACGGTGCAGACTCTTTTGAAGTTTCTAGGAATAAAAAAATGGAATCGAAGCTATATTAGAAACCGGAATTTCAAGAACATATTATTAAATGATAAAAAAAAAGATATTTTGAGGTTTTCAAACTTTGTTTAAGTTTTATTCTAAGTTTAATGATGAAAATAGTTTTATTAGTTTTTACCATAAATTTTCAAAACTTTCAAGAATATTTTTTTTCTTTTGGTAAAGGATATAGTATAGAATGTAATAGATAGCTATACCAAATATTTTTGGAAAAAAAATGTGAATTAATTAAAAGTAAAAGGAGATTGGAAAATCCAACAATTGTTCATTAATTTGATATGCCTTATTTTTAATTGGCATCAGGATAAAACAAATATTACTTAAAAATATACATAGAATGAAATTGTGTTAAAAAAGGAATAATTAATGTTCCCTCCAAGTGGCACACCCGTCAAAAGACGGAATCTTTTCTCCCTTCAAAATGGCGGACCCGTCTATAGACGGAAACAACAACTCCCTTAAAACTGTCACTGCCCGTATATTTACGGGTTCGAAGTTTTCTCTTCCCCCAATCTCAAGCTGTGAGATAATGAGAAGGGAATGTGAGATAAGGAAAAGTGAATCGTTATCAGTGGACGATATGATTGACGTCTTCCTGCTCGCGTCCTTTTATGCATTTTAAAATCTCACTTGCGTTCTGAGCCGTTACTTTTGAGATTTTGATAATAAATACGTATCCAAAATGAGTTTTAAATAAAGGGAATAAAATTGAACGTATGAAAATATATACATGGAATGAATAAATATACGTATTATTAATAATAATTTGATCAATAAGATCTTAAAGCTTTCTAGCATAAGAAAATAGTTTACCTAAAAAATAAATAAAAATATAAAATTAAAATTTACGAGTTTCTCTTTTATAGCGTGCTTTAATTTAAGGATTGCTTATGCAATTTATTTTTGAAAATAAGACGCTAAACCTATGTACAGAATGCACTTAACGAACGAAACTTTTTAATTTTTAATGAAATATTTTTTTTTATTTTTCATTAATAAGTGTATTTAAAAACAGAGAGATATATAGATGGAATATATTATAGTGGGATTTTTGGGAAAGATTAGCATTCATTATATTAAATCCTTATTTTTATAACGTGATTATGAAAATTGAATATTTGTTTAATTCTTTAAATCTTATGGAATTTCACACTGCTTGACGAACTCGAACAAAAATGTAAGCATTGTAGAGATATGTTTCATTGTTTTTTCATTGTTTTTATATTTTTGTCTGGTTTTTAATACTATTTTCAAAGGTAATATAAACGCAGTTTTTATAGGTTCCATTTTTTTTTTATCGAAATATTAATCTTATTTCACTGTTCAATCTCATATGCATCGAGTGGTTTTATTAATGTTAAATGACAAAATGTTCTACTGACATTTTTACTTATACGTTTAATGTTCAGTAATTTAATCCGTGTGAAAGTAAATGAATAAGTGAATTAAAAGTGAGAATTTTTTGTTAATTTAATTAAAATGAAATAATTATACTATGTTTTTTTTAAATTGTTGAAAATTTTTTTAACTCCTTGATCTAATTTTATCTCTTATCTTAACATTTAAAAAAATTTTAATGCGCACAGCTGACATTTAGTTTGTGACAAAATATTTTTAGAATTGAGATTGATCTAGGAAAAGAGATTCACTTATTAGATAAATTTAATCTGATTTATTAATTAATTTTGTCAATTAATAATTAAGAAACAATTCTTAATCTTACTGAAAAGTCTCTTTGTCTTACTTAAAAATTCGTAAGAATTTATGCGAACTTACATAACTTTATTCAAAAATTAATAAATTTGGTGATGAGCGTAATTCCCATGCCCTTAGAAAGGGTAAATTAAAATTTTAAAGAAATGAGTTCCACTGTCCAAAGTATGTAGTTGCCAATTTTGGTAATTCTATTTCAAACTGTGAAGTCTGAAGATCAGCAAAACAAATAGATAAATAATGATGCACACACTCATCTATCTTTATTATTAACATAGACGAATGTTTGTGCGTTTTGGCCCTCTATTAGAGCTTACATATTTATCTCAGTGGAATATACATCTTAGAAAATGAAACTGTGCATTGTAGATATCATTTTTTTTTTACTTCTGAAATTTTTAAAGAATTATTAATTAAAAACTTAATGAAATTTTAACGAGTTTTTTATTACAACTTTCACAATTATTACAGTATAAAAAGGAATTTTTTTGTATCATCTTAAAATTCAAAAGATTACTTTTTCAATAATTCCTTTGTTTTGTACTTCATTTTTTTAATTTTTTGTAATAAATTGAAGAGCATATATTAAGCCATTTTAACAGCAGCATATTTCACTGTTATAAAATAATTCAAGCCGTTTACATTATTGCTGCACACATTTGATAATGGAATTTTTTTCTATTGTTCAAATGAAGTTACGAAGACATGGCTTATATTTCAATAATTAGTAAATTTCTGTTAAAGCTTGCTTTTAATATACTTTTAGTAATTTTTTTGTAATTGAACTGAAGTTTAATTTTACAACTAAGCAGTGAAGAAAATGTTTCAACGTTGCATTCATTTTTAAAATAGCTGCTCTATCCTGCAATATAATAAAAAATATAACAATATATGATTGTTTTTATCGCTTGAAAATTACATTATTATTATAATAAGCTGAATTGTAGTTGAAACAGAAAAACCTTCACTGGATAAGATATATGATAGATCATCTGAAACATTTCAAAAATTAAAAATAAATATTCAGTATACATAAAACTTTATTGCTGAATGATTCTATTCTCCGAATTTAGTAATTGAATAAGCCTAATTGGTTTCAACAAAAAAGGTTTTGCATTAATTGAAGTTTATTAACTCCCGTTTTAAATTAAGGATTTACGGTCGTGCCGCTGACAGAAAATTCAAAAATTATGTACTATAGAATGGTGCATCGTGTCTGAAACAATAGGAGTTATATGACTATCAAAACTTAAAATTCCAAGATGTTTTGCTGAAGAAACCATTTAATTTAAAATTTTATATTGACCAGCAATCTCGGCACATGTGTTGGTCGCCAAAAGTAGCTAGGAAGAAATAAGTAAAAAAAGATCAATGCAACGGCATTTGTAAAGGTTTAATGATCCGTTTACCCCACGATATGTCGTAATCCGATTGCAAAATAGTGAGAGCTTTGATTGTAACCGAATAACTTAAAGTTGAATTTTTTTTTTAAATTTGTTCTTAATATTTTGTGGGAGCTTTCTTTAGAAGCATTCGAAAAATTTCAGTTGCAAATGGTTAATTATAAGTCTAAATAACCTGTATTATTTAAGTCCTTTTTCCAAGCAAAATGTGAATCATGGATATTACAAAGAAATATTTTGACAATTGCTTTTATTTGTTGCAGTCATAAGGTGCATCAGACGCATAATCCAGTTATTTCACCATTACTGAATTATTGTAAAATATTTTTAATTACAAAATTTTAATCATGCAGATAAACACTAAAAATTGATATCTCGGAAATTGGAATATCATATGAAATTCCATAATTATATAATTATTTTCTAAATACTGAAGACGCAAATGTATAATTTGATGTTATTTATTGCAATTAATATTTTAAATGCGCATTTTAAAATATTAAAATACATTGGCAATGCGCTGAAACGAAATTTTTTTCAAGAGTTAAATCGCTTGTACGTAATTTCTAGAAATAATTTCACAGTAAGAGGGGATTAAAAATTTTGGGTTACATATTACAATGAAAAAAAAATATTAGACGAACACTTTCAATTTATAAAAATTAGATACTTATCAAGTTAAACATGACAATAATTTATTCCTAACGCAAATTTTATGCGGTGTTTAATGAAATAATCGAAAAAATCTCTAAAAAACCATCACACTTTCTGCAATTTCAATCTGTTATTGTCACTCTCTTTCTAACCGCTAAAAGAAAAATGCTCTTAAAAATCGAAAGACAGCGATAAGCAACACCTGTCACTCACACCATGTGGTCGGCTAATGACTCGGACCCAGCAGCGCTGAACTGACCGCAAAAGGGGAAAGAAATCCCTTTGTCAAAATCCTGACACTTTTAAGAATAAACCTGTTATTCAGACGTGCCACTTTCGGTAAGTATAGAAATCTGAACGCCGTCGACAGGAGGGTTAAAGTTTAGTTTTTTTAAAACTCAATAAACTACATTCAAAAACTCCAAGTTTTGCATTGGATAACTATTGAAAATTTTACAGTACAAAATTAATTTTTATATCATCCTAAAATTCGTAAAATTATCTTTTTAATGATATCTACTAATTTGCCAAATATTTATTTCTAATTTCAAGACAATTTTGAAGAGTTTTAAGCATATTTTCATTTAATATATTTCACAACATAAAGACAAAATTTATCAGCATTAGCACGTTAATTTTCATGAAAAAAATTTCTTTTTAATCAATATGTTGCCATCATGCTGACGAATATTGAAATAAAAAATTTGATTCACACTGCTAGCTAAGCTTAGAAAAGTGCAAATTTTATGAAACAAAATAAATATGTGACATAATATTTTCTAGAAAAAAATGCAAGAAAAAGTTTCTGTAACTTTTAAAATATGTATATTGTTAACAAAATATCCACCCTAATTGGGTGCAACACTTAATTTTTAGATAGTTAGTAATAAATATACGCATCTGTTTAGAAATAAAAGTCAACATGTAGAAAGTAGCGATATTCTATGTATTTTGAGTTGATAAATGTTATGATGAATTACAGAATTTTAAATTTTAATACAGATCCTCGGTCCTATGAGTTTAATTGAATAAAATATTCTTGAACTTCAAATAGTTCAACTCTTTTGAAACAAAAATTGATTTCAGTCAGGAAAATTTAATTATCTATATTTAATAAAAATATGCGAGTTTGACTGCATCAAAGAAAATACACCTATAAGCGCCTGCAATTATTTCCAAAGGTTGATTGACAAAATTATGAAATTGTTAATTATCTTAAAACAATAATTATCAAAATTTTATATTATCTTAAAACAATAATTATCAAAATTTTATATTATCTTAAAACAATAATTATCAAAATTTTATAATATGGGCAACAATTTTTCTAGAGGTTTATTGACTTAAAATTATGAAAATTTTGATTATCTTAAAACAATAATTATCAAAATTTTGTAAGTGGGCAAAATGAGTCGAAGATGACAGAAAAGTTTTCATTTCATTAGAAACTGGAGATTCAAGAATATTTCTCTGAATAGGATTCCTTGGGACTAAAGGATTGCATAAAATTTAGACTTCAGTATGTTTTCGAAACTATTTTTAACTGAAACTGAATAATATATTATCATTTACGACGTTTAATTGTCTTTGAAATTAAACCGAAAACTAAATTTTATGATAATTCAAAGAATTTTTGATATAATAATCCTTTGACATATTGTATAATTTAATAAAATATTCTGAATTGAACATAATACTTCATCACTGAAAGACTCTATTTCCTGTACTTACATTTTTAAAATAAGCGCAGAAAACTAAACTAAAATGTTTTTGTATTAATTGTAGTTTAATCACTTCCATTTCAAGTTGATGATGACAGAAAATGAAAGGAATGCATAAAGCAATTAGTTGAACGAATTAAGGTTTCTAAAACAGTAAGAGTTATATGACTATTAATCTTTGAAACTGAAAATAAATTGCCGAGGAACCATTAAGATGAAGTTACATAAAGTATTTAATTTTAAAAAAATTGATATTAATTATAGTGAAGCAATTGGTAGCCAATGTAGTATAGTTAAGAATACTTCATGTCATAAAATTCTATTTCATTAAGAGATAGAAGACTCTTTTTTTTTTTTTTTTGTTTGTTTGTTTAAAGAATCATGAACGTCAAGTTATGCATACCAGATTTAATTTAAATCAAAAACAACTTGACGAACTTGTTGTCGCCAAATGCGGATGGTTTTTTTCAAACAGGGTCATTATTTGAAATTATATGCCCCCACAGCATTTAATGATATAGAAATAATACCGATGTTTGTTTGTTTTTAATTTGAGAAACAGATGTACAACGAATCTTATTACAGTGTGATGAGAATATGAAACATGAACTATTTTTAGCAAAATTTAAAAAATTAAACTTGTTCAATAACGAACTAATTCGAAACTATGCATTTTTCATGTAGTGTTGCATGTCTCATTAATATTACATTTGAAATTATATAAATTATTTTTCTGTTAATAATTTTGAAACTGAAATTTGATTGCCGATTTCCATGATAACACTGATGTAAACTTCTGTGGCCCGAATTAGTTTTCCAGCTCTTAAGAGCTCATTCACTATAGGTGAGTATTTGTCCCAATTCCGATGTAGCCAAGGATCTTTAATCCTTCAAATTTACCTTCTCCTGCATCTTCTATTTTCTACTTTTTTGTTTCTATCATTCCTCTACGGCAAAGGAAAATATTCCTTACCCGGTTCTTTGTTTTAAGTATCTTCGAACATTCAAAAACTTCTTATTGTGGGACACTATCTCATGCCTCCTATGCAGAAGAAAACCACGATGGAACATATCTTTCTTAGGAAGACCCTTACTTTTATTTTTTCTGGGAGTTATTCAGCAGGGTAACAGAAAAAAAAAGAAATTAGTTAATTCAAAAATTTTAAATACAGATTTCCTATCCCGAGACTTTAAAATTTATGAAATCTCAAGCTTCAAACACTGTTAACAGCTACTTCACCAAATACGAAAGTTTCTGAAAATAAGCCCTGTTAAAACAAGGGAAACAGTATGCTTTCTGATGCTAAATCCCTAAATGTGACGTCATTGCCTGTATCTTTCAATAATATTTTACCCCCTCAATCAAATGTTTCCAATAGCCAGGCACCTTCTTTCTTTGCAAAACTCATGAATCCTTCAAATGCTCATGAAAATGGATCATTCCAGCTTCGTCATATGTATAGTACAACGCCATAAGGCTTTCATGCATTCAAAATACTTACGTCAAGAAGAAACATTAAAAGAAATCCCTTAAAACATACAAAAGAAATATAAAATTCTGAATTCTGGACATCACCTCTACAAATCTCCTTTACTACGCCAGTTTTTATTTCCATTTCTATGCAGATAAATAATTTTCTAACTCTTTAGATAAAATGCATGGACTCAGAGTCAATTCTGAATCTGAATAAACGATCACAGAGCATAAGCCCAAACGAAACATGGTAATGAAATACAATCATTCAGAGTATGTCATAAAATACAACCGCCATTAAACAATGGATGAAGCATCACTTCTTCATAAACAACACTTAACTATCTGCAACAACTGATAAAGCTATTTTTATACAAAGTCTCCAAAAAGTCCATTTCAGGGTTAGCTTTTAAAATATTTTATAATGCCTCTTTAAACACTTCTTTCCATAACAAATATTTATAAATAACGCCAAATAAAGTCTTCGGTGATTTTTATTCTAATTTCATTAGGTAGAAGTATTTGTTTTTATTTTTTTAAAAACTGATTACTCTTTAAATGTTTCAACTTTTAAGTTTTTTTCACTTATTTAATCTTATAATACAATTTGAAACACTTCTTTTTTGTGATTTTGTTTTCAATTGTAAAGACATCTTTGATAGTATACTTGTTTTTGTATGATCTTTTTCAGTTTCTATAGCGTTAAATACTATTTTTATTATTTCTATATTATTAAATATTATTTCTATAGTATTAAATACTATTAATATTATTTCTATATTATTAAATATTATTTCTATAGTATTAAATACTATTATACACTTGTGTGCATAACTTAAGCAACAGATATGTTTTTTGCCATAACTTCACGAGAAATCATCTGAGAGACATGAAATTCAGAAATGAGATACAGCATTTTGTTCTGAAAGAATGACGAAAGTATAGTTGCGCAGAAATGAATACAATGCATACAGTATGGAATCAAACGAAAAAAGGCTTTATTTAACTCATAGTATCATTACACATGATTGTCTGTCCAAGAGGAAGAACATCAAGCAGATGTTCCTTAGTATGGGATATGCCCTCCCCTTACTGCAATGGTTGCTTCGCACCGCCTCCCCATACTCAGCACCAGATTGTCCAACAGTTCTTGAGGTAAGAGTGCCCATTCCTCAATCAGCATCTGTTTAAGTTGTCGGGTGTTCCCAGGAGGATGTAATCGTGCCGCAAGGCGCCTCTCCAAAGCATCCCACACATGTTCTATCGGATTTAAATCAGGGGAGCACACCGGCCAATCCATTCGAGTGATATCTTCACTTTCCAGGAGCTCCTCAACAGCATGAGTCCAGTGTGGCCGTGCATTGTCACCCATAAAAACGAAGTCTGATCCAACGGCACCTCGGAACAGACGCACATGGGGAAGGATCACCTCCTGACAATAGCGATCTCCAGTTACAGAACCTCTGTCGAAAACATGGAGCTCAGTCCGCCCGTTCATCATAATGCGTCCCCAGACGACAACTCCAGGACCACCGAAACGGTCTCTTTCCGTGATATTACTGGGATGAAACCATGTCCCAACTTCTCTCCAAATCAACTGGCGTTGGGAATCGCTTGTGGCACTAAAACGACTCTCATCTGTAAAGAGGACACGACTCCATTGATGAGATGTCCAGTTTTTGTGCTCCCTGCATCACTCTAAACGGTGCCGCCGGTGGGAAACTGTCAAAGGGATGCAGCGTTCAAGACGGCGGACGAATAGGCCATCGTTGTGAAGGCGTCTGGACACAGTAAAGCGCGACACTTGTCGCCCCGTTGCTGCATACAGTTGCTGAGCAATGGCGCTTGCTGACTGGTTTCGGGTTCTTTTCGCCTGCAGGACGATATGTCGGTCATCCACTGCAGTTGTTTTCCTGAGGCGGCCACCACCAACCTTTCTCACAGCTGTACCTGTGGTTTGGAAGGCTTTCCAAGCGCGCGAAACGACACTTTTGTTGATTCCGAACTCTTCAGCTACACTGGTCACACTACGCCCCTCCTCCAGCTTTCCGATCATTCTTCCACGTGTGAAATCGTCCAGGTGATTTCTGCTAGCCATATTTCACGAATTAACTCACGTGCACTTGCAGCGAATGTCTTTAATTGCGCCTCCGTCCTTCCTTTCATTGTAGTGTTGAGCTGCGCGCGCCTTCCGCACGTGTTTTGAGTACGCTCACGTCGCCTGTGACGTTTTGTTCCTGATATTTGCATACGCATGACCTTTCTCTTGAATTACGTGTTCATTGTACTGATCGCAAGAACTCCTTTTCTGCAATTTCATGGCTATCTGCTTAAAATTTGCATTGTTGCTTAAGTTTTGCACACCAGTGTAGAATAATATTCAACGTAATTTCTCAGGCACTATCTGTTTGAAAGCAGCCATAAATACTTGTGTGTCATTAAAAGCGAAAAACCAATATAATGCTTTTTTTTTTCCTCTATTATGTCTACATGGACATAAAAAAATTTTTTCTAGGTGAAAAGAAAAGGATTTTCGCTTGAAGTGAAAACCGTGAAGAGGGAAAAAAATAAAGGAAACATTTGCACAATCGTCATAAATAACGAAGTGCAATAGAAATTGTTTCCTATTCCTTGACTGATGCACTCTGATGATGGATGTACTTTTTACGTGACAGCTGCAATACCTCATCTGTTCCAAAAACTGCGAGAGTTCTCATTTATCATTTAGATGACTGTAATGGCCCTCATTAGCATAATCGGGTGTTGTTTGAGATCGGTTGCAAAACTCAAGTGTCGATTGTTGTTTTGAATTTTCGCTACACAGAGAGCGATGTTAATAATTTTCGATAACAATATTGTAATTCCAGAGGATAAGAAAGCAACATCAGCTGCTTGGTTCGCTTAAGTAAATTGTTTTGCAAATTATTTCCTGTGAACTTTCATTGTAATAGAATGAATAGCAATGAATAATGAAATACATGTATATGTATAAGATTCATGTATAAAACGAAGGCATATGTAAGTGATAAAATCGAATTTTGAGGATGGAAAATTATGCAGATTTGAATTAAAATAAATAAATAAATCTAAATCATTCACGGTTTATGAAATAAAATTTATTAGTATATTAAATCAAGGCATTTGTTTCGATTATTTATCGTCTTTATCTTAATGATTTTTCAAACTGACTATCGGATGGCACCACTAGTACGGAACCGCTATTAATTAATTAAATTATTGATTAACTGATAGATCAATTGATAACATATTCAAATTATGTACTGTCATAGAAAACGCGCAATGAAACAAAATTTTATTTCTCTAGTTAGTTGAAATTCGATTAAGGATAATTACAAAACTCCATCATTATAGACATAAAGCATATCGAGTTAAATTAAAGTGTTATAAATCTACAGAACTCTCTTGAAACTCTTTTAAAAGTTACGATTCCTCTTTTTTATAGAATTTTCTTATTTCCTGACTTTGAGATTTTATCCTCTTTATTTTTTGAGATTTTATCCTTTGTGACTCTCAGAGTTCGATGATAAAAAAAATCCTGTAAAACTCAATAAAAATGCAAAAATATGGCAGGAAACGAATGAAAAATAAAACACACACAGATTAGCGTGATTCGCTTTGCATAACTGATTTGTTCAAATGTAAATAAAGACAGAACTTTTGTCCCTTTCAAATTAGAGGCGCTAGAGCTGCAATAAAAATAGATCCGACTTGAAGTGCAGATCAATTTATTTTCACTTCCATCTCTTGATTTCTCTGAACTCTTTCTCTGAGTTTTCTCCCTCTATCATTCTTATTGGATATTTTTCAGGGTTTTTTTTTTTTTTTAATTTTAATCTTTTCTTGCATTATTATTTATTTATTTATTTATTTATTTTTATTTTTATTTTTTATTTTTATTTATTTATTTATTTATTTTGCTTTTTTTAAAATTCTGTTAGAAGTTTCTTTTCGAAAAAGATTGTAAGTGAATAATTTTCTAAAATGTCATTCAGACGAATGTTTTTATTATTAATTATTAAATGCATAAAACGATTAAAGTTGCAATTACTTTGATCATCCGATTTTATATTCATTTTTGAATGAGAAAAATACATTTTATTCGGCGAAGGTAAGGTTGTGTGTGGACAGTGGGGCTTTAATAATTTAATTTTTTGAATTATTACTTCAGCATTGCTTTATTTTTGTTGCCAAAACTAAAAGGAATTTATTTAACATGTTTGAAAGCAATAAACTTCATATATGCATTTGCAATTAAACCTTTTTGGCTACGTATGGGTAAAATATATAGGGCCCGACTTAGCCTAATTGGGGCCCGGGGCAAAATCTTCTTTGGGACCCTACCTCTTCTTCACTGCTTCAGTAATGAATAACGTTAATTAATGAAGGAAATGTAAAATAAACTTTCTATTCGATTTGAGGACCCCCTTTATGTGGGGGCCCGGGCAACTACCCCGTATGATCCTGCCTTAGTCAGGCCCTGAAAATATCCTCTTTATAAGATGCAAATTCTCGAAAGATATTTTTTAACAGAGCTGCAAATTCGTAAGCTGATGCTGGAAGAAAACAGTTCAAAGTTCTGACGCTCTCAGTTGTTAATCCTTCAAATAAATGTTTAATATAAATATGTTTTAAAATAAGCTTACGCTTCCTGGTTTTAGAATGGATCTGACTAGTAAAAAGAAGGAATACAAAAAGCGGCTTATTAAATATTAAAATGCAGAAAAATATGATATCTAAATTAAATGTGGCAATTTTAGTAGACAGAATTTTAGTGACAGAATTTTAGCCACAAAGAATTGTGGCAAACTTCTTTTTAAAAAACTTCCATTGCTGATTTCTGCATTCACCAACTGCCACAATCAATACGATAATCCAACTTATTCTATACTATAAACCTGAATGTTATTAGGGGCGTGAATTTTTTTGTATGTTAGTATCATAGCGAAAAAAGGAGATTTATAAATATTTTTAATGAATACTGAATAGATATCAGGTCAGTGATTCCCACCCTTGGCGGCAAACTTGGTATCTTTGGCGATTCTGGCTACTAAAATATAAATTCTGAAAAATACAAGATTTATCTCAAAGTCACTATTAGGCTTGAAATACGTTTAAAAGAGCCCATACCCTATTGCAAAGGTCTAAAAGGTGAATCGCTTTCATGAGAAGTATTTATCTGAACTTACAAAAAGAATTCTATAGCGCTTAGATAAATGATTTTATTTACAAAATAACAGGTAATGAAATTCCAGGTTATATGAATAGTATTACTGAATATATCTCACTGATCATTCTTTTAATGTGAGGGCACAGAAAGATTTTCACCACAAAAAAAACATCAAAGTAGACGTCGCACAAGAATCCGAATCACATTCTGTTAACGACATGCCCAAGCAATTTTACAGCATATTGTGCTTATCCACAGACGACATAGCAATACTCGCCACAAATAAAAATATAAACTTCATTACATCTAGTTCTTAACAAACATATAAAAAAATTAGAAGAAGAGTTTCTATTATGGATAATTGTAATTCGTGCCTTTAAAAGAGAAGTGTTTGTATTTCACAAAAAACATAACTTTCCTTAAATTAAAATGCAGAAAAAAATGATACTGTAGTATCAATAAGCAAACTATCTAGGGAAAATTTTAGATTGTCAACCTAGAAGAAGTGTTTTTTCCCCCTTGCAATACAAGTTCCGTGTTCAAACACAAATTGAGAAGTTAGATGAGCTGGATATTAAAAATTTCAGTAGCTCCTTGGTATTCTGGGACTGGTCTCTGTTAGAAAGTTTAATGTACATAATAAACAGAGCTTCAGTAAGACAATTAAAATTTAACTGAAATTAATTACTATCAATGTCTCCGATGGAAGAGCTTTTCACCAATAGCAGCAAGTTATATATAATATGTCGAGATTTCGCCAAGACAGCTGCATTTTGCTTTTCCGGATTTACATGGGCATTTTCAAATCACATCAAGTTCGTCATGCTCCATAACTTACGATGCCAAGATTGCGCCAAGGTGGTTGGTTGGTGATAGTATGCCTTTTATTCAGAATTATTGCGTTGATAGTAAAAATAAAATAGTACCCATTATTATTGCAGCTCGTTAATGATTCTAATTCCTCAAATTTTATAGCAGCTATTAATAAAAACGATGGATTCCACTTATAATATTTCATTTTCCTGAATTTTAAATACATGAACGCACAAAATCATTATTATAATTGATCAATGGATACAGGAGTTTCTACTCTACAAGATAGATGCACCCCATTCAATTAATACGACATCGATTCACGAGATAAGTTATATAATCTCTGATAACTTCGCATCTATTCCAAGATACGACCACTAGATTACCGAAAACGTCCGCTAATAGCAATTATTTATGAGATCTAACATAACTCAGCTCGTAATACGCATTCTGTTAAGGTTAAAATGTAACCATTAGAAGCTCTAGGCAACAGCAGTGGTAAATAGTTAAACCTAGGAGAATCCGTCAGTTAGATTGAGTATTTCGGAACACGATTATTATTGGTATTTTTATTATATCTAAGGTTTCAAATTTCGTTCATTAAAATATTTTTCATAGATTCTATTTTAACCATTTTAATAATTTAAGAATCGATCATGCGTTTTGAAAATATTTCCACATATTGGTGAGGAAAAAAAAAGAAATAGATCCAAATTTTTAGTCTTGTAGAATGCTAAAAAGAACTGAACAAGCGTTTTGTATCTTTTACCATAAATTGGCTGAACAAGCTTGC
>JAPMOR010009927.1:2585-19706 GCA_026543865.1 Argiope aurantia | reverse complement strand
TAGGCGATTCATCCTTGGAATGCGTTAATAGTATCCAAAAATCAAATTTGTGTTTTAGAAACTTTTTCCCCAATCGATCTCTTTTACGAAAAAAAAATTGACACAAAATTGCACTTGTCACGAAATCCCATACTAAATTTGATATATTAAAGTCAGTGCGTTTTTGAATTTATCGCATTTACATATACATCTGAAAGTATAGGCTAACCGACAGTCAAACCTTTGTTGGATTTGGCTCAAAATTTGACAGCTGTCTACATTACAGATGTTAAATTTGTGTACCAAATTTTTTATATCTAGCTCTCTTCATTTTATAATTACCGTGTTAACATATATTAGAACAGCCGGAGAAACTTCCTCAGGACAGATTCCATTCAAAATTTGATAGAATAAAAATCTGGTGTAAGGACTGTATACCAAATTTTTACCGTCTAGCTCAAAGCGCTTTTGAGTTATCTTGTCACAGACACAGAGACAACAGGAGACATTCTCCAAAAATTTGTTTTTCGAACTCAAGGTGGTCTAAAACGCAAAGATTCGTCAAAATCTCGAGTTAGAATTTTTTGACGATTACTAAATTTCTCTGTACTACGTATACGAGAAAATAAAAATAATTGCTTGATAAATGCTGATCTAATTTAGGTTCAAAGGACTACTCTGTAGATGGTAATAAGCAATTTTCATCAAGTACATCGCAATTTAGATATAAGATGTCAGTCGATAACACTTAAATTGAAAAAAAAAATCCCATCATCGTTAGCCCGCTAATTTAGCCGCACAGAATTAATATTTATTGTGAACTAGCTGGTACGTGTTGCGTTGCTGCCGCAGAAGAAATAATTTTGGAAATATCGTTTGAAATTTCCAATAGCGATCTGGTTAAATTAGGAATGATAGAAAGAAGGATATTTATTTTCTTGTATACAATGAATACCCTCATTGAAATTAAATGATATATAAAGGAGTAGCATAAATAGTATTTATTCTATTTTTTGACTTTATTATTCAAGCATAATTTAGGGTAGACAATATTTTTTGATTTTCTATCTTCAGCAAAAACAAAGAAATTTCTTCGCTGTCCGTGAACATCCAACATACAATTGGGCGCGTGAAAAACATGGATTTTCTAGATTCAAAGCAATAAGTTGGCAAAGTGTTATCGCAATTGGCTGAACAACACGACAGCGCATAAAATGCGAACAAACTAAAATTCATTTATATATTAGATTAATATTTGTATTTATCTGGAATTATAATTAATATTTTCATCAACCGAGTTTCAAAATTCAGTCCTTAGGCTGTTCCAAATTTAGGATTGTTCTAAATATCTAGTTGATTGGTGTCAAACATCTGAAGCTGTCAAACCGAATTTATCGCGGAATATATTATAAATTCAGTCATCTCATCTCATTTGTACTGTAAAGCAACATTCAAGCGAAGCCAACTATTGCGCCTAATGGAAGGCCATGCTTATTTCAGGAATATCACGTGGCCCTAATGGGGCAATGGCAGAAGTTGTCTCATTGGGACAACTAGTTGCCATTGCCGCATTGGGGTCACGTGATTTTCTGAAGAAGGCATGACCTTCCATTGCGCGCAATAGTTGGCCTCGTGAGAATCCTGCTTAACTGTAACTTATCGCGGAACATTCATTCAGCGGTGTTGGAATTTTTGAACTATTATCTGTATTAGTTTATATGCAATTTAATAGATTGCATTTTAATTTTTATCTTTGTATGTATATATGCCATCATCAAACACTTTAAAATTTTAATATGGTGATAATTAATAATGGAAGCTATGAATACCAACGAATTGATTATAAAGATTGTCACGATTTTTATTTTTCATTCGTGGTGCGTAACCTCAATATTAACCAATCGGGTACATTCCGAGAAGTATTCGTGACCGAATGCCGAACCTTGTGGTTTTGCGAGATGCTGTTTCGAAAAGTGCAAGACGACGGTAGAGCTCGTGTTCTTTTCACCCTCCAAAGGAGGCACCTGCAGTACCGTCAAAGTAACACTTTCGATGAACATTCGCGATGCCAGCTTTCAGTTTCTGTTCAATTTGCCGATGATCAAAACAAAAAAGATGGGTCCTGGTGAAGTTGAAACAAAATTTTGGAATGAAATCTTGGAATTGCCCGAGAGAAAAAAGTATTTCAATCGAAAGTTATATGTGAGCATCTATATTCGAGTTATCTTATGTTGTTAGTATAAGACCAGACAGACAGACATTGTAACAAACACCAATTTTAAATTTTCATCAGTGGGTTTTTATGGTCTTCAATAATTGTGAAACTAGGGAAAATCATATTCTGTGAAATAATGTACCTCCGTATTTGTAAGTATTTTATGAATGGTACCACTTTAATAATTTCTATATTTACTCGGAAGTAGTAAAAAATTTCTACTAAAATTTTAGCATTTGCAATGTTTTTTTTTAGATTCTTGCTCAATTTATCTGGATATCAGAATGTTTCTCGTTTCTTATGAATTGTTGAACTTAAAATAAGAATTAATTTCTACCTTAGAAAAATGATCTCTAAAAGGATGCAATTTTTATTTGTGGTAGAAATCACAAATATAAAATACAATTCAATATATTTAAATAGCAGTACCCAATTTTGAATATGAAATCAAATTATGCACATTAAATAAGCTCCAATAAAACTTAGAATTATTTGGAAATTAGTAGGCATAAATTTCTAATACTCGTAATATTGACAATTTCCATGTTTTAGAGATATGTCTGGATATAATCATTCATTTACTATGATAAAATTACTTATTTGACATTGAATTGTAATATAAATCAGTCATTTTAAACATTTTTTGGTATATTATTAAAAGATTTAGACCAATTATAAATATAAACCTAATTATAAGACCAAAATAATGACCAATTAACCAATTCATATAAATTGGTCATTATTTCATATTTTTGAAATTTTAAGTAATGTTTTATATGTATTAAAAATACTGAATAGGAACTCAAAATTTTGGTGAAAATCGAAAAAGCAAAAACTCAATGATGCTGTGTAAAATTTAAGTTATGTTTGTTCAATAATTCTTACGATAAATAGCAAAATTCTAAAGAGCTTAATACTGCAGTTTTCAGTCACCACTAAAGGAAGGTTGTAACCGTAGTTGACATATGAATTTTCTGGGACAAAAATATCGCTAAAATGAATTTGTTTTTTATTAATGCAGAAGAATCTGCATCTGTGCATATATGAATGTTGGCACTCGATGGGATTATTTGACACAGAGTTACTATTTTTGGCTCAGTTATACTTTGGACGTTAGAAATTTGCACTTAAATATCGACAAATTTGTCAAATTTTTATTAATTTTGGAAATATTTTAAGTATGTTTTACAACAATATTTTCATTGTTTTAATGAAGCTAAAATTGTTTTAATTGTTGCAAATAATTACTTTCTGAAATTTTTCTTTCACTGTTGAAGATCAAGGTATAATGGCTTTGTTTAATTTTTTATTCTGACTATATGTGTTCTTAAAGAATACTCCTAATTAAAATTTTTGATTTTTTTTCAAAATTTTGTATCATTTATAGTTAAAATTCAGAAATGAATAATGATGAAAATTTTGCACAAATTATTCCTTTCGAATCCTTAACTCTGGTGTCCAAACGTGTTTTGTGTATCGTATAACTATATTTTTCAATTATTAAGTTAAAATCAAATCATTCGCGTAAGTTCTAAACTGATATTCAAAGAATCCACAAATATCTTTTGTGTGGAATCTTAGTGTAATACGAAAGCAACTTTCCAAAACAAATCATCTTATTAGATAGCAGAGAACATTCCGAGTAAGAGAATAAACACTATAGTAAACATACATATTCCTGTAATGTAATCCGACGAATAAAAATATATTATTGCTCTTTAAAATTGTAAATGTTTTGCTTTTTTTATCGTATTAAGGGGATTTTTTTTTTGAATTATTGAAATGTTTATTGAATAATTCTTCTGTGGTTTGCATAAATTGCAAAATTTATTCTATTGTGCAGTTCGTTTCAATATCTTGAGATTATTACATTTCGACGTTTTTACTTTTCTAAGGGGTGCGACGCGGAAGGATGGAAACATTTATGGAATTCTTCGTAATTCTTTGATCTTGATTTCAACCTCATTAGATATTTTGGGGTTCAATTTTTTTTGTTACGTGTATGCGAGTATCGTGCGGTTTCTGTTCCATTTTATTTTTAATCAAAATTGTGTATTGATAGCTTATATGACTAATTCAAGAGGCAATAAAGCTTTCAAGTGGGGCGCGAAAAATATTTTGGATTGAATCCTAATTTAGTGTGCACCCGAATTCGTCGCCATATTTGTAACCCAAAAAAGCTAACGGAATAATTTTCCTAGTAACCATATTACTGATTTGTTTACAATTGAAATGTACACGTTGAGTTGCCCACGTTCGATCGTCTCAAAATTTGCAAGATATGTAGACTATAGATGTTAATTCTGTGTATCCAATTTTATCTACTTAGATCTATTCGTTTTGTAATTATAGTGTGAAATTATTTTCGAATAGCCGGACAGATGAACTTCCTCTGAACAGATTTTACTCAAAATTCGATAGAAATCTGCAGTTTTGATGTAAAGAGTGTACATCAAATCTCAGCCGTTTAACTCAAATAATTTTTGAGTTATCCTTGTCACATACAAATAGACGGATGGACATTTTTTCTATAATGTATTTTTCGAATTCAAGGAGGTCTAAAACGTGGAGATATCATAAAAATCTCGAGCTCGAATTTTTTGACAATTACTATATTTTAAATTACGAGGAAGTGAAAATTCTTATTTTAGTAGTTGGTTCAACAAATGCTTGTGAATAACAGTTTAAAAAATTTTATTAAATAAAAAAAATGGGACATGAAGGAAATAAACCTTAGATCCATTGATAAAAAAAATATTGGATAATTTGCCCTTTTTAAAAACAAAAATGGAGATTTAAATATGTATAAATTGTGATTCTTTCTTGAAAAAACACTATTTATTATCTATTTTACAAAAAAAGTTTCCTTAATTGTAGTTTTCGTTTGGCGAAAATTGTATCATTAAAATTAAGTAAAATTTAATATATTGAATTAATATAAATTAAATAAATAAATTAAAGCTTTGCAGCAAATCTCAAAGTAGAAATACTGTTTGTGATAGACAGTGCTGCTAACTGAAAACTGTAAACGTACAATATTCTAAGATTTAAACCTGTGCATCTTGACTACCCCATAAGAAAAAAGTGCATCGTATGGTACAGATGATTTACGAATCATATTTGGATTGATCAGTAGCTGGATGACGAGTAAACTAAATTCTGTGGTATAGCTTGATGAATTCGAGCAGAGTAAAATACCGGGGATTTAAAGCTGTTTAATATTTATTAACTTTGATTTAATTAATAAAAATACCTGAAACAGCATATCTCAGACAGCTTTTCCTACATATTTTCTTTCTGAACAACATCGCCATACTGCATAGATCACAAAGATTTTCAGAAAAATTAATCGACATGTTTGGATTAATTGACGAAATGGGGCTATAAGTCGGGTCCTAAAATTCTGGTGGAGAGTCTCACAGTGAAATTATGTACACAAGATCCTGAAAATAGTTTGTATTTTTCAGAGTTGGGCGTGGAAGATACGTGCATTCATTTTTTTTTCTTTTCCTTCAGACATTTTTCTTCAACCTTATTTTTTTCTTTACAAGGACATCCACCAGTTTCAAATCGTTTGCGATTGTATCTAATCCTATGTAATCATTTGGGGTATTACAAATTAAACTTAATATGAAACAGGCGTTGAAATGCAATTACAGTAATGCTTAGCAAGTTTCGAAACACAAAGCTTTTTGTTCAGAGTCGGCATTTTCGTAACTAATAATTTTACGCGGTAGGTAGAAGTCTAGAATTGCAAGCCTCTTTGATCTCTCTATATAGCATTGAATAATTTTTTACAATTTCATCTAAAAGGCGTAATAAGCATACAGAAATACGAGTTCTTTTTGAATCACCAGATACTGTGACTTTCAGGACTAATCTTACGTCATTTGATTTGGAATAGACCACTTACTGCAGAAATTTGATCGTTTAAGTGTATTGATTGCGAAAATACGAAGTTCTGTATTTCTTTAAGAGTCGCTATGTAGCTATAAAATAAGCGAGGAATTTTTGTTTTTGTATATATGGGATTTAGAGTTCGAGGGACATTATTAGGGCATGCTATTTCAAACACAAATTTATAGAATTCTAGAAGGATCGATAAAGTAACACCGTGCGGTTAATTTAATAAGTGGCCATTACTGTAAACATCCTCGAAGAATATAATTAACATATAGAACTCGAATATTCATTTTAAAATACTAAACCTACACCTGCAGGATCATCCATATAGCATTTAGTTTGGAAAGTGTCACCAATTCTTATATAGCAAATTTGATCGGTAAATTACTTCCGTCTCCGTAAATACGTATCGCTGATTTTCTATAATACGAGCGAGAAGCTCGCTTTGTTCCGAATTTATGCTGCCGTTACTGGATTGTTACACCAAACGTACTTGAATGAAATTATAGAAAGGTTTATAAAGCAATTTATTTCTTAATGCCGATAAACCCGACGAGTTAAGACTCACCAACATTAAAGTTCTGAAATTATTTATCATAAAATGTATTAAATATACAAAATACTTAATTGATTAAAAATATTACATAAATTTGAGAGGAAATTCTGATGCTCTTTGTAAAATTTCTAAAAGTTGAATACGAAGAGTAATTAATTTTTGCGAACAATGAAGGCTTGATAATAGCAAGTTAAATTGCGAGAAACTCGTGCAGAACGAATGATTTGAATCGGTATAAAATTTATTTATTGTACTGAACATTTCATATTCAGTCTTCACGTGCAGAAGACCCACTCGATTTGGGAAGAAGACAGTCGCTGTTGATTTCGCTGAGTGCTGTTTCTGAAATCGATGAATCCCAGATATTGAGGTGCTTCATCTGGAATGAAATAAATTTAATGAAATGAGTTTTTAAAAGTATACTTTATTAGCAAATTAAAACACAGTCTTTAAGAAATCGTGAAATAAAATTTTCTCAAAATGATTATTACCAGATGGCGCCACTTTTATGGAATCAAAATTTAACTGAGCAATTTGATTGATTCATTATTTACAACACTAACCACACTATTTTATATCATTTCAGAACTCTAGCCCACCAGGAAGGGAATGAAGATATCGACAACAAAATTCTATTTTTAAAAAACTAGTTATAAAAAGGAGTATAAAAATAAGAGTGAGTGATGCAAGAATAACCAATCTTATTTCATGTTAACTTTCAGCAATATATTTTATTCAAATATTGCAGACAAATTATTAGGAGATAAAAATATAAATAATGTTTTGCAGTTTGTCAATTGGTTGAGAATGTTACTCTGACAGAGGGAATATTCTCCCTTCAACTTACTTAACAATTATATAATAAAGCACCTTTTATTTTTCGCTTCGTTGAATAATATAAAAAATCGTATGTATTTTGGATCTCTTTCTGTCGATTGAATAGATCCAAAATTTGATACATAAAGTCTAACTTTCATTCATCCGGAATTGTATTAATTGACCTTTCTTATAATCCGATGTTTTTAATAAAACCAGATGCATTTAATGCCTTATAACAGTAAAGTAATGTTTATTGAATAAAATGTGTAAAATTATGCCACTATACTATTGATAAAGAATAATATGGGTCATATTTTGGCGCTCTACAGGACAGATCGATTGGCAGAGAGCTACCACACTTTGCTGAAATTACTAACTAAATAAAGTAGAAATGTGAATCTAAAATTTTTTTTTTGTTGCAATTTGAATTTGAATAAATAAAAACACAGTTTTTGTCATTTACGTTGTGAAAACTTTTGAAAATATTATTGAGAAAAATTGTTTTTTACATTATTATAAAATTTATAAAAACACCTTTCTAATGTTTTCAATTTAGTTTTTATGCAATTTCTTTCCTGAATTGTGACAATTTTTCCAGTATAATTTTAAAAAAAATATTTTTCAATGCCGCGATGAAATTCAAGCCATTTTTCATTCTTTTCATCAAATATTTCAAGGCGTGATTTTCTTCCATTCTTGAAAGCTGAGGAAGAAAGAAGTATTTTATTTGTTATCTCCACAATTTATATAAGGAACTGGGAAGTGAAATTACATTACCTCGAAAGAAAGTGCCCACTTGTAAACAAGGTGCCCTTACAGTTACTTTTTAGTGCCACTATATTGTAATGAGTTTTGACTCCATCAAAAAGGTTAATTTGCACAATAAGCAGAAATATATATATGTATTAAAATAACTCGCAATTTCGTTAAATATCCATGGTGCGCATGGGTCTGGTGAACGTTAAATCTAATATCGTCGACAAAACATCCTCCGGTTATTGTGGTACTGAAGTTTAGAGACCAGATACCAGCTTAAATATTGTTCTCATTTGATAAGGGTTTGGAATTATGATATCCGTCCCAAATTAGCCTTTGTCCCTTATGTTAATCCCTTTGCTCAAATAGGGAAGTCAATATAATTGAATTAACCAAATTTGAAGGAATTATAAAAATCCACTTATGGATAAGAATTAAATGAAATTAAGCTTAACCAATATTATTAAAGAATCAAATGATTCCAAAAGGCGGCTATAGTTAAATAATTCGATAAAAAAATGTTGCTTACTTTTGATTCTGCTTGAGAAAAAGTTTGTATCCAGTTTTCCTTGGAATATTTTCGATGGGCCATATCATCACTGCTTTTGGACATCTTTGATGCTGTTTTCTTAATCACGTCATTCAGCATTGATATTATTCGCAGATGGGAAGCACCTTCAGAAAAGCCATTTTGATTTCCCAACATTGTCTGACTCACCTCTCCAAAAGAAAACTTCTCGGTCCCGTCTCTTAATTCTTGAACCGACTCAGAATCTCCAAGCAAACGCAACTGGTTCATTCCGCTTTCGACATAAGAGCAAGAAATCATGCTTTCATAGGTCTTTGTAATATTCTTCACGAAATCACTCAGAATGCCCAATTCCTCTATGTACTGAAGAAGGGATTCTAATTTCTTGCCTGGTTTTTCTATCAGTTCTAGAATGCAACGCATGTTGTATCGATAGACATCTTCAACCTTGAATACTCGGCCTTCCAGTTCTTCGATGGTATAGCAGGCTGCCTCGATCTGATCTTTCCCATGAATGCTGAAGTCTCCGGTTGCTATAATCCCTGCAACCGTTTGGGTGATGGCACCAGACTCTTTCAGAAGATTATCCAGCGCCTCGTTGTGTTGCCTGAGCGAACAAGTTATTCTGGACATCTTGCTAGAGCTGAAGTTCATGTTCTCCTGTGCTTCTTGTACTCGATTGCAAGTCGTGATGTAATTGGCACAAGAATCTTCCCATTTCTTGTCACACTTCTGAGCGAAATGCATGAACTTCCGATTGAAGAACCTCAACGTTTCGGCCACTGCTTGAGCATCGACCAGTTGTCTGTCCAAGAAGAGGAAGATATCGAAGAGTTGCTTTTCGATGTTCGCTGTTTGAACCAGGACGGATTCGCAAGTGGAAATCTGCAGCTGGTTGTTTTTTTCTAAATATTCGGCGACTGAAATTTCAAGTTGTCTCTTAACATCGTTGTGGTTTCCTCTGAGAAACTCTGAAATTTCCCGAGCAGTAATTTTCCAGTTTGATCCAGATTCTTGAACAATTATGTCCATGCAGTCCTTGACAGCAGCAAGAATTTGACTTATATTGTCTTTGTTGAGCACCTAGAAATAAAATAAAATCAATTCAAGGTAAAATCCGTAAGAGCTTGAGCATTAATGAAATTAAATTTTCCATTTGACATTTTGATCCTTGTTTTTATTTCTTTGGATCCTTATTAAATGAAGTAAATTCGAAAATTTCAAAATGCAATGGCATATAAATATCAAACCCCTATTAAAAGATTTAAAAAAATCTTCCGTTTTCTTAAGATTTCATCATTGTTCATGAGTGAAAGATTGTCATATTATTATTTAAATATTCATTTTCATGTACTTTAGTCGAAGTCTTTAGAGAAAAGATATATGGATATCACCAGGCAATATTACAAAACCTCGTTTCTTATTCTGAGTATATTAAAGTTATCACAAAAAAACACCTCTAGGATGATTGCTTTCGAGAAAAATTTAAAAAGAAACGTATTCATATTCGATGTAAAAAATTTGATTGAACTTTATGAAATTATAATGTGGATAAAAGAATAAAGAAATTAAAATAATTGGAAACTGTATTCCACAAGTGAGAAACGAGATGATTAAACGGATGGAAGGCTTGTATCTGTTATGCAATGGCATAACCGTCGTTTGAATTGCTTTAAAATTAAGAAACTGATTGCTAGATTGGACGTGAAAATCATCATGATCATTACATCTGGCTCTTTTGGATTTTTATATGTGAACATCTAAAAGAGTTGATTACTTCAGAAAGTGACTTAGTTGCTCTTCTGCTTGCTGCCTTCACCTTTTGTGTCGGATCGTGTGTGGTTAGCTGCTACGGTATGTCGCATCGTTCATGCGCATGACTGGTAAACATTTTATTATTTATTAATATTTTATTATTTACCGGTAAACAACTTTTATTTATTTATTTATGGCAAATACGTAAGTACCACTGCTTATATTAAAGCTTTTATTTCTTGCACCAGATGTGGTCTTCAAATAGCTTATTTTGATTTTTTTTTAAACCTATGTGTCTTAGGAATGTGGTTCTCTGGGAACTTCTATATATTCAGAATACGGATTCTCATTATGTTTCCGATGGTATTCGAGCATCCTGTATATTTTGGTTTCTCTATTGACTGCAGGTATTAACTACCATTTCTAAGTTAGACAGTTAGATAAAAAAGATATCTTCTTAAGGTCTTATCATTCAAACACATGCATAGTTTAGGCAATGGTTAATTGAATTTAAAAGGCGCATTTTCCGTTATTGTTAATAGTAAAGATATTAGCACTTAATAGTTAAATTCATATAGGCTATTATGAAAAATAAATAAATGGTTTAATGATTTGTAACTAAGATTAGGAATATTATTTCCAGGACAGATAAAAAGTTGCTTTTAGACCGTCCGCGACAGGACTCGAACCTGCAATCTTCTGATTCGAAGTCAGACGCCTTATCTATTAGGCCACGCGGACGACATTTTAATCCTTTATGAAAGTTGTCAATTCCAAATAAGTGATTCGTTTTTCCAAAATTGGCATTAAGTTAATTTGATTTTATTGAAACATTTCCCAATAAAATATTTTTAATTTCAGAATGAATAATTTTTGGGGCAGTCATCTATATCTTTAGATCCCTTATTTTGTCCAAAAAAAATTACTTCATATACCTGAAACTAAATTATCAAGAAATTTTACGAAATGACGTATTTGTCTTATATTTTGGTGAAACACTTATAAATTATTTTCGGTTAATATCATTCTATCCCGCTTTCATTAAGTATTTAAAGGTTATTCCGAGATATTTTTGCATAAAGGATAGAAGGATTAGATAAAGTCAGTCTTTTAAAAATTGTTATATTTTCACTATTTATTTTAAAGTTTATACAGCTTTTTAAAGAACAAATGAAGTATTTCACTTGATTTAAAAAATTCAATCAAAGCAATAGTTTTTTTAAGTGAATATACATAAAAATAACGAAACATTTTAAAAGTTCAACATACTACTGGAAGTGATTGAATTTTCATTGACATGTATGCTTTTTT
Source organism: Argiope aurantia (assembly GCA_026543865.1). Classification (NCBI taxonomy): domain Eukaryota; kingdom Metazoa; phylum Arthropoda; class Arachnida; order Araneae; family Araneidae; genus Argiope; species Argiope aurantia. The sequence goes on along the minus strand of JAPMOR010009927.1, from coordinate 7,883 downwards.
AAATCTTCCTCAAGAAAAAAAGAAAAAAGAAATATATTTAAAATATTTTTACAATCTTCGATGTAAAATTTATTAAAACAAGTAATGAAATTTCGAATACGAGATGCTTGGAAAAGAAGACAAATATAAAACTAAAATGAAATCAAAATTAGTCGATATCATAGACAAGAAATAAAATAATTTTAAGCTTGAGAAAGTTAAGAATATAATTATTTCTTCGATTGTTAACATTTTTATGTCATAGCAACACGATAAAACATAGTTTTCAGTAAGGGTGCCAGATTGTTACAGTAATTAGTTGAAATTTTACCCTACTCTAAGCACACACACACAAAAAAAAAGTGCATGTGCAGTAAAATTACTTTATTAAATTTCTTATGGGCTAATTCAAACAGAGCTGAATAAGATTTTTTCGACAATATTCTATGACCTTAATTTGTGATTGGAATAACATGGCGATCGACGGGCTATAAAATAAATTGCATAAACTCAAGGAATACAATTTCTTGGAATTCCAAGGAATACAATATAACAATACGCGGAGCGTCGCGACAAAAACTTGGGTAGCAGATTGAAATGGTCTAAACATGAGTGGAGTCAAGTCTTTATATGCGCATTGTGGCAGCAAGAGAAACATACTACCATCGATTTTTAATGTGGCTAGGGATAATGAGATATTAATTTCGTGACACTTGCGGCAATTGCAAACGAACTTTGTTCGTACTATATTCTTAGCATTCATGCATTTCACACAAAATCGTTATTGCTCTACAATTTGTTTTAATGTTTGATAGTATCTCTTATATTTTTCAGATAATTCCGTAATGTACTACTGAAAGGCATTATGATGTACCATTCGTGCTGTAAATTGGCGTGTTCCAATGCATAGACACAGTGGCGTAGCGACCGGGAGGCAAAGGAAGTAATGACGCACCTGTTGCCAATCTTAAGGACGCCATGAAAGCAAAAGGTTAGTGCGTTATTTAATTTTGAAAAGTAAAATGCGATGAGGGTAGCAATATATGCATCACTTTTCACTCTCAATGGACACTATCATTTTTCGTCTAGCCACTGTTGATAATTGAAGACGAACGAATCATATTATATATCGGGCACCATTACCTTCACTACGCCACTGTATAGACACCACTTTTTTGTTGCAAATGAGCTGGTTCATCAGTCATTTGTGTTAAAATGTACTTAAATATTCACACTGTCTGCTAGATCTTATTTGTTAAATTTTTAGTTAAATAAATAGTTACATTTACCTCCAAGGAAAATGCTCCAACTATTTTGTACTTCGAGCTTAGGTCTTCCTCGTTTGTTTGAGTAACTTTCTCTGCAAGAATTCTATGCGGAGTTCTTCCCTGGTACAGATGTCTCTGCCCTGGAGATTTTTCGAGACTGTTCTTGAATATGAAGATTTCTCTTTCCAGATTGCTTATGAGCTTCTGTGCTTGTTCGAATTGATCATCGGTTCTGTGTTGTCTGTACCCGATGGCTTCATTGATCACTCCCTGCACCGACGTATACTTTTTGCTCATTTCGTTCAATGCGTGGTCGGCCGCGATGCTGTCTTTCTTGTCGGATTCGGAAAAACGAGTCTTCTCTTCAGATGTCTGAAATTACGAGACTCTCGTCACTTTTTCGATGAATAAAAGTATACTTTTCTATCAGTCCGGCAGCAGTTGTCGCCAATTCAATCGTTGGCGCAAAATATCCCTTTCTGGTAATTCAGCTGCCGCCTATCTACCGAATAAGTGTAATCTATGCCAGGAATAACATATTTAACTGCGCAACGTTTTGAATACTTCATGTAATAGCATGGGAAGCAGTCATTTGGGTTTTTACCATGTAGATGGAGAAAGAACAGCGAATTTTTGATATCTTTTTAGTGCTGCCGTTGGGCTGATAGAAAAGTATCATTAAAAAATTTCCGATTAAAATATTTTTCAATCTACTTGCGACATTTCTTGAGAAGAAAAAGCGAGCCTTGGTACATAATTTGTTACCAACATTTTAAGAGAAAGATAGGTTATCAACATTTTTCCAACAATTCAAGGCAGGGTGCCAATAGTCACACCTGCATCTAATATAGCTGATTTACTATAAATTAATAGAAAAAGTCATATAATTATTATTATTATTGAAAAATATATGAATATTATTTTTATACGATCACTATATAGCTTCATACGAGTCCTGAATATTCCTTTAATCCCAATTTAACCTACTAAATACTAATGCAATTCTTTTTTATAATTTTTCCTAAATATTGAAAAAAAAATCTATTTAGTGAAATTACTCAATACTACCAATAGATTTCTTCAAAGTGCATCTTTTGTACGAGTCGAATACTAGTTATTTTGGATAAGCGACTTGCCATTTGAACTTTTTAAACAAGTCTACTTCAAATAATCAATCATTATTTGGATAATTTTTCAAAATTTGTTATTAAATGGGAAAATAAATTCGCATTTATCATGATTGAAATCATATTCCTTACGATGAATTTATAACCTATTAATAATTAAAAATTAAAATCCAATGCACATAATTAATGCAGTTTATAATTATTGCAGATAATTGCAAATCTACCTACATTTAAAAAGGTAACAAAATAATATAATGATATCTTCTTTACAACCAGATTGGAATTTATATATTCAACTATAAGTTAAATATATTTTTGTTATGCTGATACAACATTATAGGTCTTGAATATACATGGAATATTTGCATAGAGCATTAAATTTTGATGATTGAAGTATCTCTTGAGTATCAGTGCATCTGTAATAACGAGGTAAGAGTTGCATTATGAAGTTTCATTGAGCTACAATCCTCTCTGCAATCATTTCGAATTGGTATTTATTTTTCGGTTAAAAAAATTTGAAAATATTTTTTCATTTTTTTTAAATTCTTTTTTGTATTTACTTTTTCATATAATTGCTAACTTTGTCCTGCGTATAAAAGATAATTTTAATGGTTAATTTTATCCTGCAACTGCTATTTTCTTATGGAAACCAATGAGCTTTTATTGTATTCTCAACTTGCTCTGAGTATTTTTTCATTGTAAGTCAGGATACTTGGTATATATGTTTAAATTCGGTTAGCTGACATGGTAAAATAATTTATAATTGGTGGGGGGGGGGCTGCCTCTATGTTCACACTGAATTTCCTGAGATGTAGTAACTTTCAGAATCACAGGGAGGGAATTTTAAAAAAAATCAGAAAGAGGCATAGTGTCTTTCCTCGCCTCTTTCCATCTAAATTATTTTCTTAATGTTCATCTTTTTCGTTATTTCACTTGAACATTACTGTGTAATATTGTTTACTATATGAAATAGTGTTTACTTCAATATTAACGTTTATTGTTTACCAAGTATTATTTAATTATTTTTCTTTCGTTATACATGAACTATTCTTATAGAATAAATAATTTTCAGGAAAATGGACATTTCTTACAATATAATATTTATTAGTATTTCAGAGCTGACTGATGAATGGAGTAGACAAACATTTAACAGATACGAAATCTGATTCATGTAATAACATTAAAAAAACTTTAATACCTGACTCTGAATGCAAGAAATCTGGTTAAATAAAAGGCCAGTATTCCGTTAACTCAACATCAGCTATCGCCGTCCATAAAAATTGAAATAATATCAATCTAAGTTTGGTGAACCAAACTAAGGGAACCGATGCACTTTTATGACATGAATAGGTTCTTATAGCGTAAGATTGCTGTATTTTGGGAATTTTACCAGCATTTCAGTTATTACATGGTTGGTTAAAAACAAAACTCCTTATGCATATTTTAGCTTCTGTCAAGACAACATAAAAAGTACCAATAAATGCTAAAAGATATTTTTATTTAATGTCTTTGTACGATTGCTTATTTCAGAGTTGGCGAGCGATCATAGGCAGGGAAATAGATTTCAGTTACAACTCGCCAAATCTCGCTTTCTTTCGACAGACTTACTTTTTGAGCCAAATCCTGTAACTGCAATAGATATTCCTTGAATTTGAGGATCGCATTGATTTCATTTGAGGTAAATTCTCTTCCGAGTGTAGAAATTTCATCGTCAACAATTATGCGAGGCGCAAACTAGAAAAACAACAAGAAGTGTAGTGTAAGTTAATTGTTACTTTCTCGTATACGTACTATAGAAAAAGTATAGTAATTGTAAAAAATAATTTAAAAGAATGTTTATCCGTTTGTGACAAGAATAACTAAAAAAAAAAGCTTTCAGCAAGAAGGATGAAATTTGGTATATAGGCTTAAAACCAAATATGCAGATTTCTATTAAATTTTGATTAAAATCTGTTCAAAGGAAGTTCGTCGGTTCAGTTTTTCGAATATAAGTTATCATGATAATTACAAAACGAAGAGAGATAGATATATAAAATTAGGTATACAAGTTTAATATCTATAGTGTAAATACCTGTCAAATTGTGAACCAAATCCATCACATCCGCCTGTCACATTCTACTTTCAAAATCATGCAAACGCGATAATTCAAAACGGAAAATACCAAATTTGATATTGGATTTTGTGGCTACAAATACAGATTTATGTCAAATTTTTGTTTCAATACTTTGAGAAAAATGCATATAAAATACAATTTTGACTTTTGAATGCTATTAATGTTTACCAAGATTTAATCGTCAAATAACTCGCAGAGGATGACAAGATGGATTCAGTAGAAATGCTAAATTCATGCCAAATGTTAATATTTTGTAACTATTGTATGTCAATGCCATCTAAGGTGGCCTCAGGCATCACAAGTTTATTAGACAATATACTATAAGGTTTTTAGAGGCCACTACCGCTGATTTGCGTTTGAAATTAAAAAACCATGTACATTTGTTGCATCAGCTTTGTAGGAACTCATTTGGACTTTATTCCCTCCAATTTGAAAAGCCATATTTTTCAATAACTTAAATTTAATATTTACATAAGCAGTTTTTAAATTTTAAATATCACGACCAAAGAAACAAGGTCTTTAATTGCCTGCCACCTATTAATGACATTATTTAGCATTAATGACATTATTTAGCAAAGATTCTAGTAATTTTAATAAAAAAGGGAAAAAATTGAAAAAAAATTTTAGAACTTTTTGAAAATTTGAATAAAAGTTTTGCTAAAGATGTTGATTAGTAGGTAAATTAGTCAACTACAAAAAATGCACCAACTAATCTGAGAGCGAATCTAAAAACCTGAAAATAATACTCTGAAATTTGCATGATATTTAATTTTAATTTGAATAAAATCTAATACATGATCCTTGTAAATTA
>JAPMOR010009919.1:0-10023 GCA_026543865.1 Argiope aurantia | reverse complement strand
ATGATTTGAAGTTAGTTGCGAATGGGGACAGTACTTGCAGATGGGATAGGATTTTATATTGGTTCGTGAGATCTTCATGACTTTGAAATGTGCCAGTACGTAGCCTAGCTATTGTAGAGGAAAGGTTTCTTCGGCAGTTTAGATCGGGGATGGAATAAAACAGTTAAGGGGTTAATATAACTTTGATCAATTATGATCGATCAGATGTGGAATAATTGTTCACAGATATACTAATTAATCGGTATTCTAAACAAAATAAATTTCTAAAGTGCTCTAAAAAATGAAAGTCTAACTCATTTCTAGCGCAGATTATAAGTATTATTTGAAATTATTAATATTTTTCGACCTTATCTTTTGCTATCTAATTTTGAGAGGGATATGGTTTCCTTTCGTATAAGCGGAGCGAGAAAAAGATTTCGTTAATCTTTAGAAATATTTTTCTTTTCATCTGGTTAGTTGGTTGATTGGATATTTTGGCACAAGAGCCATTTTTGGCAAAGCTGGGCTTTTTTTTCCCATCTGGAAGTGAGATGCCGAAGCAACAGTCTGAAGTTAATTACTATTTAAAGCAAGCTGGTATTGCTAGCAATCAATTAAGCGCGGAACGATATGTCTTTCGAAATATTAATGGTTCTTTGATAATAATGTGTGGTAACGTTTGTGCGCTGGAAAATATTGATTTTATTTTCTTGCGTTTATGTATTTATTTTTTACCCGAGAGCTTCGTTGCAGAAAACATTTCTTTGCGGTTTTGAGGTAGTATATGTATTGCAAACGTACTATTAAGCCAAAAATGATTGATTAACTTCGTTAAATGAAACTTCATATGCATGAAACGTGCGACATATCAGTTTCTTTCCGTTTAACATGAAAAAGATTAGAATGTATTTAAATTTATAATTCGAACCGATAAAATCGTAATTATATGAAGAGTGCTTGATGTTCCAATTATTTGCATTTTTGTTTAAAAATCGCATTTATTTTCTATGCTTTTCCACTAAATAAATGCAGCTTTACCTTCAATACTAATAGTGCTTATTTTTAAGAGGTAATTTGTAGTAGTCATTTAATCCGTTGTTCTTTCAGCAGCATGTTGACAAAAATCTAAGCATGAACTCGTGCGTAAAACCGAGGTATTCATTTTCAAAATTTTTACTGTTGTTTATGGAATCATTGACTTCATGTCTCTGAAACTGCTTTTAATTTTAATAATGCAAAAAGAAAGAAATAAAGAGATATTCTTTCTTAAAATTATATTTTAAAATATTATTCTTCGTTTTTGTGTGCTAAATTCAGACAGTTATTAACATCAGTGTCATTCCGTAATATCTAAAACGCAGTAAGTACTCATTAAAAGATTGTTGAGATTTTTCTTATAATGTCTTTCCAACATTTAATATTACAATATGTAACATTTTTAATTTTAATATTTTTAATATTTTTGGAAGCCAGCATGATTTCTAGAATGTATTGCGTTTCCAAAATAAATTCCAAAGCTGCTTACAAAAGACAAAAAAAAAAAAAGTAACATTTTGACTCCATGTCTCTGACAAGGTGAAGAAATTCATGTCTCCAGTTACGGAGTAAAAAGTCTTATTTTACTACCATAATTATTAACAATTGCAATTGTTGAAAAATTAAGAATTTGTTAAGTGATTCCCATCACGAAAGTTTGGTAAGGTTTATGATATTTTGTTGGAAAGCTTTTATCAGTTGCATTCTGTTCTTCATTCTTTTTACCTCGTAGTTCCAATCCTTATTAAATTCGAAGAGGAAATGTCTTAAAAGTTTATGTATAAAGATAAAAGGAATCCGCTTTGATCTTCTGACTTGTAGACATGTATTATTTTATATGGTTGTTGATTAAATAATAGTTATTACAAGTTTTTTCTTAAAGTCATATATTCAGACCAGAGTAAAAATAAATTAAAAGACAAATTTTCTTTTCTGCATTATATTAGAAATCAAAGAATAGTACTATAGGCTAGGAATTACTGCCCAGGGCAAAATGCAAACAATTTATTAGACTTTACTATCACGGAAGGTACGAAATTAATTATTGCTTAAGTGTCTTTTTATACGTATGGGGAGAGTAAAAAACTTATACTTAGATACTTCTGTGAAAAAAATCATAAGTATGGATTTCTTTAATAGTTTGCGTCGAGTATATTGCGATGCGGTAATTGAAAATAACAGTTAAGTAGTATCAAGTATTAGATCTCAAATTCTCTATTACTGAAATACACATGAAGCTATTGTAGCTGCAGTAAAATACTATGAATATAATCTAGCTTGATTTTAAACTTATATTCTAATATTTGCAAATAAATTCATTGAGAAGCACTTATAATTCGTAGAAGTGCGGATATAAAGCATACGAAAAATCCACGAAAAATAAACTTATAAAAGAATAACTTGCGTCTTACAAGAAACTGAAAATAAAATCGAATACAAAAAAATATATGCTCAGTATTTACATATATTTACATATTTACAGATCCTTTGAAGAACAAAATTAGTAAGAGTGCGATTGAAGTCATAAAAGTGAGGCTCTAAAGTACAAAAAGTCTTTAAAGAATAAATATAAGTTCCTTATTACAAGAGTCAATAATTAAAAAATATAAAAAAGTTCGAAAAGACCAAACGATTTTCTCGCGATTCTTTCTGGCTCGAGATTCATTAAATAAAATAAGAAACCAGAAAATAAATTAGTAGTACTTTCTGAAGATCTTAATTAATTAAAAGTGAGAAACCAAAGGATAATTTAGTAGCGACATTTGAAGGTGACGTCACTTCAAGGAAAAGTTGAACAGCTTGAATTTGAATGTATTAGGTATTTTCGTAGACTTTAATCGAAAGATTAAAAAAAAATATAGAAGTAATATTCACTACTATTTAAATGACTTTGTTTATAAAATGCCATTTAATATTTGCAATGATTCTAATTGCTTAATTTTCAAGTATTAAAACTCACTAGAAATTGATTATTGAAGAGCAAATTTCAAATGAGAGCTTGTGCATGCTTTTACTGTTCATTGATATTGTTACGAAATTTTCTTTACCGGGGTTCGTTTGGATAGTGGAAGTTATATGGTGTGGAGAGCGCTCAATAATCAGACGGCAATGGAAAAAGAAATAAATACGTTTATTTACACGAAGACACACAGGACAGCACAAAGCGACAACTATATACAGCACAGAAGACGATTATCTTCACCCGATACGTGTAGCATACACAGCAGCATACAACCAGAATCTACTGCAGACAGTAGCGCACAGCTCAGTTCAGCACTAGTTTGACTCAGTCGCTTCCGATTCCTCCGTCTTCTACTTCTCCGGCTCTGGCTCGAAATACTGACTTGACTTCGCTGCTCTTGAACTCGGACTACTGGCTTTTCCGCTCCGTCTTCGGACTACTCCATCGTCTCTCCGACTACTGGCTTCGTCGTCTCGTCCTCGGACTTGACTCTCTGGCAGCCGCAGCCCCTTTTATAGGTCTCAGGAGGCGGGGCTAGAAGCCTCTCAACCAATCAGGAACGTTCGAGGCGTATCTCGGTTCCTACTGGACGGATCGGGAAAATTCTCGAAGTTTCGGGTATTATCCATTTTTGTGCCAAAGTCGTCCAAATTTGTCGCCAAGTCGCGAAATGGTCGCCAAGTTTGTCGCCAAGCTCTGGGACCTCCGACGCGCTAGTCCCATTCAGATGACTGTAAAACTTTCTTTCTATTGATGGAACAAACTATGCTGGGAAGCCGAATTGCAGGTTTGTAACAATATGTTAAGTAGATAAGCATGAATTTGAAATAGAAAATTTTAAAATTTTGTATATGGGGTCCTAAAGAGTTCTTTACATATTACCTACATAACATTTTCAACGCTACTGACGAGATATCTCGTCTTTCAGATACTTTCAATTACATGTTTCTGTGGGCTAAGATTTGCAGCTAACAATAAATGAAAAAAGTAAATATATTCTTCAGATATGTAGTAGAAAGTCCATCCGATCTAAACTCGCATAAGAGAAAAATTTTAGCCCACAGAAACCTGTAATTGGAAGTATCTGAAAGACGAGATATCTCGTCAGTAGCGTTGAAAGTGTTAAATAAATCATCTTGTATACAAATATATTAGCTGTACATTGTATGCTATTGCATATTTGCTTCGGTACCAAGATGGAACATTATTGTGATTAATTTCAATTGATTGTCATATGCATAAATGGATTGCCATGGTTTCCAAAACAAAGAGTATTTTCAGTCTAAATTAGAAATTAAGTCGTCTGCAGTTGTAGTAATTAAAAGTATTAATTATTTTCAATTTTTAACTTACTAAAAACAGCACTTAATATACCAGATAGCTTTATTTATATATTACACACAAAATTCCTAAAATAAAATAGAAAATCAGAGTTTCATTACATTGCCAAAAATTTAAAGAAATATATGAATAAATAAAACATTTATTTCCTTTTTTTATTTTAACCTTTATTTCAATTGAAAATAAACACACACTATTTTAATGTGTGCAGAAAGAAAAAATGATTTAAATTTCATTTCAATATCGCGATTAAATATTTACACAAAATATTTACAAATTTATTATAATTTAAATTTAACTGACAATAATAGAAGATATTAATATAGATATTGCAAAAGAATTTTCTAAGAAAGTATCGAAATTCGGGAAAAATTTCAGAATAAATGAACAAGTATTATTACAGATAAAGGTTTGAATATTTTAAAGTAATGTGGAAATAAATTTTGTGTGATGATATCCTCGGAAGTTATTAATATAAAATAGAACATTTTTTGTTATATATTAATTAATTAGAAGTGAATTAAAATTTCAAAACAATTGCTGCAGTCTATATATATTCACTTTCTAGAGTATATCTGCTCTAAATTTGGTAAATTTAAGTCCAAAAATCTACAATGTTTAGAGCCAAACGACACATACACAGACACACATTCTTCTTTATTAGTAGCAGACATAGATATGTTAATGTGATATTCGGTATGTGTATAAATGGTTTTTCTATTTATAGAATACACCATCAATTATTTTATTCTATTTTTTCAGGAAATGTAAGTATCAACTATTTTATTTTCATGGAAGTCTAAGGATTCCTTGCTTAAAATAATTCCATCAGTTCTCATGAACACTAAATTTTATTTTCCATCTAATAAGCCAAATTTGGAATTATTTATTGATACCAATTTTATATTCTTACAACTTTTCTCCAGTTTTAATATATTTTAAAAGTATTTTTGTGTACATTTTGCAACAATACTTTCAGCTTTTTAATTAATGGATTTATATTCTCACATTTTGGACAATTTTACTTATAGATTCCTAACAGTTACTATATATTTAAAATTAATTCTTGGAAATAAAATAAAGTGAGGACTAAAGCATTTTCGTATAAGAATCTAAAACTTAAAAAAAACTGTACTATAAATATCATTTAAATAAGTAAAGCAAGATTATTTTTAGATACACTTGATTTCCTTTCCTTGTACATAATTAATTTTAATATCGATGTAAAAACTGCATACTTGCAGTAATCGATTTGAATCCGTAGATAGTTGGTAATTATTCACATATATTCTGAAAATTCCATTGATTTGATAATCTACATTAGAGTTAAGCTGATCAAACTTTACTAAACTCGCAATATTGTTTAGAAAGAAACTCTTATCAGCAAATTTCTTTCATTTTTGTCGTTCTGTAGAGTTATCATTCCTTATCAATCTGACATTAAACATCATAAAAAGGTTAGGAAATCGAGGATTACTAATTTCTCAATAAATGCCTATAATTGTGTACAGTCTAAGCAGAAATCATGTTTTATGTTACACTGCAAACATTCTTTTTACTCCGTAGTGTTTGTATTCAATTATCAGTAAATTATATTTGTCTTCTTCATTTCAGAATTAACTTAATTCGATCATCCGGCCGTACTTTCTTCCGCAAGAAAATTTGGCTTTCCGGTGCCTTTTTCTTTGAATGAAAGAACTTAAATGTTATCTTACGCGGTCAGAATTGTAAAGAAGTCTTACGTTAGTCGGTTTCTAGTGTCAAATGGTTGTATTTACAATATAACACTTGAAAAGAGGTTTCACTGTTTTGGAAGTGGATATACTTTTATTTCAGAAAATTAATTATATTCAATTCTTAAAATTGTGTAAAATTCTATTTGGTTAGTAAGAATTTATTGCAGTGTTTTGTCTGAAAATATTTATTTATAGAATACAATATTTTTCGAAAAAATGAGTTTAAATCTTTAAATTTATCAGTTTTGATAAATTTTAGAGAAAAATTCTCATATAATTTTATGAAGAAATGTTTCATATCAAAATATTCATTTTTACAGTACTTGAATAATTTGCAGATGGACGATTAAGGAAGATTGATTATTAAAAATGATTTTTTTTAGTGTTCAGTGAAATAATGTCTTGTTTGAGATTTTTTTTATCAAAAAAGTTTGAAAATTGTCTTTAAAAGATTGTTTTTCATTTTATTCTGAAATTTATAATTTCTGTGTTTTTAGTTTTTATTGAATAATTTTAATGTATAGCGAAAAAGTCCTGAAATTTTCAGTCACATACTGAATTATGTTTTGCACGGAAAGCAGCAACTATGCTGCTACAACAGTCATGAAATTGCAACTAATAAGAAAAGAAAGGAACTGAAAATTTTAATTTAATTCCTTTTTCACACGACAGGACTAAATAGTTTCCGTGATGATAATAGGACCTTACTTTCATTATATCTATAATAATAGCATGAGATGGAGTTTTCCTTCTGACGACCGAACGTTTCTTCCATGAGAGGGGTTAGATATTTTTATACATATTTTTGCAAACCTCAGTTTGAAAGCAAGAATTTTATTCCTTAAAATGAATTTCACATATTGTCATGTATTGTAAATTGAAACTGCAAATGCCAAAAAGTAGGTCATATGTTGTAAAATGAAACTGCACATGACAAAAAGATTGAGGACATGGCAATACTATATGATAGTTGACATTTTCCGAGCATTTAATTATTGGAGGTGTAGTGGCTGAAAATATTATCTCTTATTTTTTCTCCCGCCAACAGCTCGGCTAGGCTAGCCAAAAAATTTGTTAATTTTGTCCAGGTTTTAAAGTATTAAAGATGAATAATGTAATCCCTTATTGCAGCCATGTAGAATTGCGAACGTTCAGTATAAAATTGATTCACTTGGCGGTTGATGGATCAGCAACCATTTTCTTTGAGTTATCGCGATTCTTGAAACCCAAAAATTCCAATAAGCACTATCTTTTACGTAAATATTTTGCAAATAGAGTGCGGAAGAATTTCATTGCGAAGGCTCCCTAGTTCTACATTGCTTCTAACCCCGGAGGAAAAGTCAACTCTTATTTATTCATTCACTCATACCTTTGGTAGGTTGGCCATAAAGTTTCTTAATTTTGGCCATAATATATGTCTCAAATATTAGTAAGGAATAAGGTAATCCCTTATTAATGGCGGCCCTGTGTTACTGTAGCGGCATTATAGAGAATTTGGGACTTGACTGATCAGCAAATACTTGTTTTCTCAGTTATCACGAATCTTGAAATCATAAATTTCCAATATGTATTTATTTTTCCAGGAATTTTATACGAATAGTATTTGAACAAGAATACTTCACAGTTTTGCATTGCTTTTCACCTTGGCATCAAAATATATTGATATGGTGATTCAAGACTTGATCAAATTATAGGGCAGATGAATTCATTCCTATAAAGGATAATCGAAAAGTTGTTCAAATATTAGATAATGTTTTACAAGTAAAGATATTTAAACAGTAGTAAATATTCCTTCGATATCTTTCTAAATCTTTCTGTCAAAATCTTATTAAAATACCTCATACATTCAAATTTTGTTTGTTAAAAAAAGATGGTTGCATTTTTAACTACGTTTTCTTTCTTTTTACCGTGACAGAAAATTTTTGCATGACCTCATATTTTAGAATACATTTTATCTAAAAACTTTTGTTATTCTTGATGGTTAAATGAGAAGATAAGTGAATATTTTGCAACTTCATAAAAGACAAAATTTAAAATTAATTAATAATTTAAAAATAAAAAACAAAAAATAATTATTTTTTTTAAATTTTACAAAAGTAACATTAATAGAAAAGTAACTAAATTTTATATTTCATCCAAATAAAGTGATAGGCAGTATAATATATCTTTAAAACTCTCTGCATGTATTCTACATAAAATTAAACACTTTCTGAAAGCATTAAGCCCATTAGATTTCACCTTTACGAAACTGAGTGTTGTAAACTTTTTGTCCTTTTAAATTATCAAAGGTAAAACTTAAATTGATAATAATAATAATTATTGTAATGGTAATTGCGTCTTTAAAAACAATCTGAACCGATCATTGAAATCAAGTACCTGCTTTGATTATTCTAAAAATTTCAAAACCCATTCATGAAGAATGATGCATTTATTACGCAAACGATATTATGACTCTTTCGCAATTTGATAAATTCTCTTATTCAGAGTCATGAACATAGCTTTATTTTGAATGCTCATTTGCTTTATGCATCATTTTTATGCTAATTTAATCTGCATCTGACAATATTTAATTATATTAAATATTCTTCCAACAAATTTAACGTTCTGTGTAATAACAAAGATGTATTTACTAGTATTCCATTTTAAAAATAGATTCTTTTTCTTTTCCAAAAAAATGTTTTAAATAATCTGTAGATATTTTGCCCTTATTGATAAAAATGCAGATAATATTTCTCAGTTTCTCATATAAATAACATTTTAAACTTGAATAAAAAAAATCAATAACAGAATCAATTTTAATCGTTTATATAATCTATTACATGCATATGAACGATGATTTAGTGAAAGTAGTAAGAAACTTCATGAAACTTATCTATGGTTATTTAAAAAAAATGATTTTGTCAAATAAATTACTGCATTTATCAATTACTTTCAGTAAATTAAGGAAATAATAACCACCTGCATAGTAATTAAGCAGAATGTTTAATGAAAGTAAATGAAATTAGAATTTCTTTTCATAATTCAATCTTGATCTTCTGTAATTTGATTTGAGTGAGTTATGAATCCATTTTAATTGCGATAAACTTGGAAAAAATGATCCTGTATTTTTGTAAAAATGCGACACTCCTTTTACTTTTAACCGTCTGAAATTAATTACAGTTTCGAGAGTATCGCAGCAATTAATCAACTTTTAAGCGACATGCTTATTGAAAATTTAAGTTGATATTTTTTAAAAATGTGGTTAATTTTTATTCTTTCACAATTGAGTTTTTGATTTTGTTTTACGTTTTTGCTTTTATTGGTTTAGTACAGTTTATTACAGGGGACATAAATAATTTTTACTTTTGAAAGAAAGGATATATTCTAAACATGTTATTAAATACTAAGTTATGAAATTACGAAAAATTCAATTTCCTCTAGAGCAACATGGCATGCACTTTCATTTTAAAGTCATGTTAAAAAATTTCATTTAATCTACACAAAGTGAAAAAAAAAAGATATTTTATTAAATAAATGAGAAGTAAAACTCAAATATTCCAGTTATAATTGGTAAGAGCTTGTTTTACAGAATCTTTTTAATTGCAACTAAACTGATACAGTTTATTATATTTCACAATGTATGAGTATAATGAATTGAATATTTTAAGAAAAATAATACTTTACACATTTTTACGATGCATTTACCTGCCTTCCATATCCGAAATATCATATTTCAATGTCATTTGAAATTGTTTGAAATGAAATTCCGTTAAAATTATGAATGAAATTCTTTTATATAAAAGAACGATTGCGATAAATATATTTAAAATTAACCTCTTAGCAAATACACACATTTATCACCTTGTAAGTATTATATTTTAATTAAAGAGTATATATATATATATATATATATATATATATATATACATATATATATATATATATATACTAGCCGCCTTTGGCGACCAGCCGGTTCGCCAGTATTATCGC
>JAPMOR010009912.1:0-23657 GCA_026543865.1 Argiope aurantia | reverse complement strand
TGTGTGTGTGTGTGTGTGTGTGTGTGTGTGTGTGTGTGTGTGTGTATGTGTGTGTGTGATTTTCTTTTAATTCATATGATATTTTTGCAAACTTGTTGTGTCATATGTATTGCAGTACTATATTAGGTTATTCATTAAGTAATATTTTTATTAAATTTAAGAGAATCAAAGTTTTACTCTTAGACAATGTATTCAATAATTGAAAATATCACAAATTTTACATCAGTTTTCAATGAAACTAATTTAATAATTCAATTTATATGATAAATATGCTAATCTTTAATTTAACTTAATTCAAATTTATCTGATGATGCGTATATTCGTAAATATTTCCAGTTTCCAACAAAATTGACCGTTATTAAATTTTCAATTTTTTGAGGAAAATACAGCAATTCTTTTCATTTTCAAGATTAAAAATAGTAACCGTATGTCGAATGAAATAATGTGTCACAAAGTTTTGACTTATTTGGTCCAAATAAAAAGCGACTGTTATCTCCATTTTGGAATATATGCAGTAGACAGTCACTTAATGCTTTTTGTTCTTTCTATTAATGGCCTTGGAAAATGATTCATTCTCTTAGAGCAACAATGATATCACAAGACTCATTTTTTCTTATTTTTACATTTAATATTTTAAATTGATTAATATGCATTAGTTTATTTGATATATCTTTATATCAAAATAACAGTTCACCTTCGTGACAAAGTATGTGAGCATATTAACAAATTTTGCGGAATCATGTTTGCCCTATAGCTGTCTCATTATTCGCTAATCCAAGGATAATATATGGTAACAGGTAAATGTATGCATTCACTCATTAATGATATAAGATGGGGGAAGTGATTTCGTAACATTGCCAAGTATCATCCTAGACATCTGATAATAGTTCAAGTTTAAAGGATTCATCCCGAAAATGGCATCGGGTAGTTTCAATATGGCACTTAATTTTGGCAATTTAAAATTTAGTCAAAAACAATGCATTTCATAATGAAAAATGAAAGATAAAGGCAAGAAAATTGATTTAGTTTTAGTTATATTTACTTCCAGTTTTAGAATAACGTAAGATCTATTTTGGAGAGAACATCATAATATTGAGCATTGGTCAGTAAACAAGGACGGCACATCAATCAGAAACTCTTTATCTCTAAGTTTCCACATAATGTTAATGGCAGGACGTTTAATTCGGAAGAACTTAACATGCATCAAATCAGATTAAATCGGGTTTCGAACCTTTTATCCTGGCCCCGAAATCTATCTCTAAACCTTACAACTTTATTACCGAGGCAATTTGTATAACTATGCCGTATATTTGTCTAAGAATATATTCCAAAGAACCGTATTTAATTTTCTTGAAATACGTTAGCTGCGCATGTGGAAGAGAAAATTCCTCCTTGCTTTATTTATTTATTTTACTTGAAGTGCGGAATTCAGAATTTAATATGAGCAAAGATCAACTTAAAATAAGGTTTCAAGCCTAATATCAGGGCTCAGAAATCCATCTCTTATTCCTAAAAATTGCAGACTTATGAATGCGGTAACTGCTATAATGATGCCGAATATTTGTCCAAAAGTTTACCCCCATTAATTTTATTAAATTTTCTTGAAATATATAAGAGAGTTGTATATATGAAAGAGGAAGATCCCAGACCTTTTATTTATTTATTACTCGTTCATCGTTTTACAATGTAACACATATATAAATTTAAATTACTGTTCGGTTACAAAAATTATTTTCTTACATTTACAACATTTAATTATTAAAACGATCAAATAGAATAATTATTAGTTCTATACTGGAAGCAATTATAATTCTTTCATGGCATTTCATTCATTCCTAATTCTTATAAGATTGATTTGCCTTCATTCCCTCTAGGAAAAAAATAAAGCAGCCAGACTACATCATTCAAATTCAGATAAGAGGTTTAAATTAAAATGAAACAATTTGTATGCATTTTGTATCGTCTGCTATTGCGTAATTGTGGGAAAAATCAAATTGATAAAAGAGGAAACATTTGTTAAAAAAATACTGAATCCCAGAAATTACATTGGACAATACTAGAGAAGATTAGAAATTACTACCCAAAAGAAAAGAAATCACATAGAAGAAACCCATATTTCAATCAAGACAGCAATAAGGATAAAACAACTCGAAAGTAAGAATGGTTTTTTCTGTTGGAATCGATTAAACTTTTCAAGTGAAATTACTCTATGGGCAAATTAAGTTCTCAACGAACTGAATGCATATTGAATGGAAGAACATTTTTTGTCCAATTACCTGTTGAAAACAAACTGGTTTTCGCAAACTATAATCCTATACTTATTTCTCATGTATTAGCACGGATTGTAAAGCTATACTAAGCACGTGATAGTTCTTTATAATATATTGCATCCACAACAGAGGGGATTTTAAATGGATGACATAATAGCTCTCAATTACTCGTTTTATTTCTGTCATCATACATATCATTAGTAGTAGGGAAGAAAGTAACGAAGGACATTGTTCGACCTTGACGTTCATCGTTTTTTCGCCGTGCATCAAATTTTGTCTGGAGAAAAATAAAACAAATCGGAGAATGATTTATTGCGCATGCCGTATTGTGATGTTGTACTCTTCCTTTTTAAACATCGTGACTCAGCTTACGTCCCGTAAGCTGTAAGCGTTACCAGTACGCTTGTATAAATGTTCCATTGTTTAAAATGTTTTTAGTCGGAATGAAAAGGGTATTTTTGGCAAGATATTTCTTCCCATTAAAAATTTCAAAAACATGCAAATTTTCCTATTCGATATTTCCTTAAATATTTTAGAAAACAAGATGTATTTACATGCGGTATTACTGAATTTTTTAAACTTTATAAAGGATTAAGAGAACATTAATGTAAAATGTGTCATTGCAGAAAAGGTAATTAGTGTGTACTCTTTTACAATATATATCACTTTATATATGGGAATGACTAAAAATCTGTAAACAACGATAAAATATATTTAAAAAATATGATTCATTTTTACTTTCTATATAAGCATAAAAATTATAAGCATAGTAAATATAAATATATAAGTATATTCTAAGTATATAAAAAGGAAATACTGTAATAGTCAAAATGTTATAATTCCAGATTTTTCCGGACACCCACGTTTCAGACTTCCTCTAGTCAGAAAAATATATTTAAGGAATGATGTCAGTCTACCCATCTTCCTGTGAACATATGACTCAAAAACGCTTTCAGCAAGAAGGAATAAATTTGATATTTTTTTTAACTTTAAATTTGTAAATTTCCCCCACATTTTAAATGAAATTCAGCCATAGGTAATGTTTCTGTCTGGTAATTCTACTATAAATTTACTCAATTAATACAAAGGGAATAGAACTATATGGATAACATTTGGTATACATATTCAACATACATACATATTTACATACATATTTTAAAACGCGGATAAATTGAAATCATCCCACGCCTTTGTATTTGAAGCATGTGCTTAACAATTTAATTTTGCTTATTTTGATCAATATTCCTGATTTTGAATGAATTTATTACATTTTTATTTTAAATTTTTCTAAGAACCAGAAAAACATAGGAGAAAAATGGAGAACAACAAATATAGCTAGAAATCTTTCGTGATAAAATTAACTTAATTTGAGAGAACCAAAAAAAATATTTTATGAAAAACAAGAAATCATTTAGGACGTGAAAGTGAAAAGCAAGGTAATGTTTTTCTTTAGAAATAAATGACATTTATTTTTTAAATGTTCATTTTTATACTCATTTGTATTTGAAGCACATGTTTAATTACTTATCATACTTTCTTGATGAAAAAATATGAGTGTTTAATTATTAATCAAATAACTAAACTAAATTCCGGTGATATTCATTATAGTTTGAGATTAAAGATAAGTGGGATCTAAAAAAATCTGAAGTATTCTATGAATTCTCAATTGTGACCCACTTCTTTCTAACAAACCTCACATTTGCTGTATTAACTGAATTAATTTCAACCGTCTGTTATCAGCCGTTAAAAAAGAATGTCAAAAATCTTCGTCATTTTTAACAAATGTGTTTCTCTTTCAACGAATGCAAATCTGTAGAGCAATAAAAAAAAGAAAAATCAGGTAAGCACTAATTGATATGCCCCGAGCAACCGTGAGTTGCATCTTTCGTAGGTAAAAAGCCGGTGCTGTTGCTAACGTCACAAGGTCAACGGTTTACAAGTCAAGGACGGGGTTAAGCAGCTCATTTTCTCTCGAACAGGTGGTCATATTTATGGTCACCTCAGGAAATGCCATGATGTAACTGAATGATGAAACAGGTTAAAGGTGATTTTTTTTTTGTTTAAGGGCGAAACAATGCCTAAAAATATCATAAAAACTGAATTTTTTATATGAAAAAACTGAATCCTAAATGTGTCTGTATCTACATTTTTTAAGTTATTGAAAAATTTTGATGCCTGATTGAAGAGAATCTAATGTTGCCACCACGTCCACTTTTTAAATCATTTGCTAAAACTGATGAAAAAAAAATGAATTATTTTTTTTTCCTTCCAGTTGCAAATTTGTATAGTTAAACAGAAATGATAATTCAGTTTTGTGGCTTCCCTTATAAGAATAAAAGTTTAAAATTGCAGGAATTTTGTTTTTAGTTTTTGTTTATTTCTTAATTTCAAAATACTATGGCTTGTAAAACAAAAAAAACAGAAGAGGTTTTTATTTTTATAAATGTTGTTAATTTATATCTGTAACAAAAATATGCATTTAATCAACTCTGAGATATTTATTTATTTATTTAAGTTGTTTTAATTAATATTTTTAAAATATGAATCATTCATAGATTGTTCTTTATATATTCATAATATAGGCATGATATTTTATTTCATTATTTTTTAACTTTATAATTTTAGAAAAAATAATTTACTTTTTGGAAAAGTAACAAGGAAATCGAATGGATTTTATGTTACGGTACTGTTGAATACAAATTTTAAATTCATTTTTAACCATGTTATGTTTCTGCTTATATCCTGTTTTTCGAAGGCCTATTGCTTTTTCAAAAATGTTGCAAAGTAGGTGTGGTGGTGGTTTCAAAAGTCGTGTAAATTATTTTTTGATTATTATAAAATATGTGCTTTATAAAACTTGATTTGGAATTAGATCTAAGGCGTGTAATAATTTTTATTAAAAAAATGCAAAATCAAAATTAATGCCTTTTTGGAATTTTGGGGTGTTTCACAATGAAAATAAAAAATAATAATAATAAAAGTTTAAATTTCATTATCATAAGGAAATCCATAGCAAACTTTATGTGGTATGTTAGTACTAAATGGAAAACAAATTTTGTTGAGATAAATAAATAAATTTTTTAAAAAATCTGCATAGTTAAAAAAAAAGCCTTAGGGATTTGAAAAAACGGTCAATATTTCGTTAACGATTCAAATTTTACAAAACTTTTAGACGCAATTCAAAATTATTTGTAGAGGAATGTTATAGAGTACTATTCTAATAAAATACAATTAAACCTTTTTAAAAAAATGTTTAGATTATACTGCTTTGCCTTTAAAAGAGAAGGAAAATTTGTGTTTTTTTAAAGAATTTTACATAATATAAAAAGTTTTGTTAAAATATACTGATTTTTTTACTCTCAGCATGCTTCCGCTGAGATATTAGTAGATTGCTCACATGTCCGTTGTTAATCTATACTTATAATAAAGCTCCATGTGTGTGTGTGTGTGTGTTGGCGCTCTACAAACCAGACCATTCAACAAACAGCTACCACATTTGGCACGTGTATACCTTGGAGGTAGGGAATGTGCACCTAGGTGTTATTTTTTCAAATTTTTAATTAGAATTTTATTTATTTAAAAATTAAGTGAAATTTTGGCGTGTTTTTGCTATAACTTCCGAAAATATTACCGCACAAAAAAGATTTTTACATGAAGTTAAAGATCAAAAATTTATGTTTTAAATAATACCAATGTTTTAACGTTAAAATTAAATTTCTATTTTTAATGAATTTTTAAATAAATATTTTAACTATATTTTTCATCAATTTTTTTCGTACAAAAAATAAAATTTAAGCAGCACGAGCACGTTTCGCATTCATGGGAAAAAATTAGCTTTTTCCAAAGTGTTGCCATCACATTGATTAAAGCTCCAATTAAAAATAAATTAAATCTTTTTGGAAATGAAATCTGCAAAAATATAATTTTCGGCACGTGTCTGTAGGAAATGAAACCAATATGAAATATTATTTTTTTCTAAAAAATAAATTTAAGAAAAATTATTAAATGATCTTTTACACTGTCTTTATTATTAATCCAATAAATCAGTTTTATTTTAAGGCAAGTTTTGTTTAATATGAACAGGATATCCATTCAAATCAGGGCCACTCATCTAATTTGTAAACCTTTAGTAAGACACAGATCTGCTAAAATGGTCTAAATGGAAAATGATTATATTTTATGTAACTTGATTCAATAAATGCTCTAATAAATAACGAATTTTTGATTTTACATAACGCTTCTGCTGTGGAAATCACGATTAACAAAATGTTCTTGAAACACTAATATTTTAAATAAAAAGAGTTAGTTTCCAATCAACTAAATCAATCACTTAAACTGACTCATTTATGAAAATTTAAATATCACTATTCAATAAAAAAAGGATAATTTTAGATTTTCCATCGATCGTTTCAAAGAAAATACGCCAATCAACGCGCAGGTTTCTCATGATTAATTGGCCTAAGATTATGAAAATGTTGAGTTTTTCTAAATTTTTAACATTCAAAACTTTATTAATAAGTCTTAGTTGAGCGTGGAAAATAGAAACATTCATTCATTTATTTAAAATTTGGTGTGTCCAGAATATTTCCCAGAATATGATACCTTACTGCATTAAATTTAGACATCATAATTTTTGAAATATATTTATAGACAGGAACAAAATATTATTATTGATTTCATTTCAATCCTTTTGAAAGCAAAACTAAAAACTGAATTTTATGCTGAATCTGAGAAATTTTTGTTGAATTATTGTTTGAGATATTACATAGATTATTAAAAATATTTTGTACTTCACATAAGACTTAAATACCGATCGATTCTGTTTGTAATACTCATATTCAATAATAATAAATAAATAGCAATAAAGATGATAAATAAAATAAAACGCTTGGGTTTATTAAAAAAATATCTTTATATTAATTGCAATTTCATCATTTCCACTTTAAATTAAAGTTGAAGTTTTACCGGAAATGACAACAAATTAGCAAAATATATATAGTAAATTGAACGAAACGATCTAAACAATATAAGTTTGGTATGACTATCAAAATTTGAAGATTAAAAATGTTTTGTTTGAGAATTCTTTAAGAGACCAGTTACTTAAAATATTTAATTGAAAATTGTAGCGAGCGGTAATACTGCCGTACCGGCTGGTCACCAAAGGCGACTAGTTAAATAATAATCTAAAAGAATCATTTTTTTCGGAAGATTTTACATTTTCTAAAAAAATGATATGGTTCTGAATTTCCAGGATTTCATAATCATGAATATAGAATATTCTATTCTATATATATATATATATATATATATATATATATATATAGTTTTACTTTAAGTTACTAAGTCGGGCCGCATCGATTTCAAAACGAAATCGTTGAAAAAGAGACGACAAGTTGAATGAAAATGCTCAAGAATCGTTCATAAGAAGAGCCAGTTGAAATGAACCATGTAGGATAAACATTTATGTGTACTGAGTAAGTTTCTGTACAACAGAAGCATAGTTTTGGGACTATGTTCTTTTTGCCAGCCACGTTACTGAGTAGAAAAAGTAAATTCATTGTCAAATACACGAAATGTTTCAATTTTATAGTTTCCCAATTTGAAAAATTATCAGAAAAGCACATTCTTTTTTTCATTTCTTTCTTTGGTGTATATATACAGTTATTTAAATGAAAGTTTATTTGTGTTTATAAAAAATGATGTAGATGGGTTTTGTGAGTGCGCTTTTTGCTTACAATTTTTATTTCTTTCATTGTTTTACTATATTTTTTATAAATTGAATCGGAATATATCTGTTGCTAGACTAAAGTGGTTTTGGAGATGGCGAGCGAGCGAAGCGATCTCAGAGGAACTGCATCACCAGTTGCTGGGGGTTGGCGAGCATAAGAGCTGGGGTCGGAGCACCCTAGTTTTATTTAAATATTTTTACTCTAAATATTCATTTCCTCTCATTAAAATTAAAATCATGCCTTAGGGTTTGAAAAATTAACCAAAAATGCATATTTGAGGAACAGAAAAATATTTTTAAATAATATTCTTATTTTTAGGTATACATTTTAATCATTTAAGACTACAGATTATGTCTTTATGTAGTAGTCTCCCATTGAGGGAGTTAACCTACTTTTGGCGTATAGCCAATTTTTTGTTTCATGCAAGCTTGAAAAATAATGTAAATTTCATTTTATCTCACGCATAATCCGTAAGTGTTTATGAATGAGCGCATATACTGCGCTGAATTATATTTTTCTTATATTCGCTATTTTTTTGGCAGTACTTCCGCAAAAAATATCACTTATTTCAACATTTTCGGAATACAATATTTCCATAATATTTAAAAAATCCCAAGCGCGTTTAGAATAAATTCATTTACTTTATTGTTAATTTCATCATACTTATTTTACTTCTTGACGTTAATGTTTGGTTAATTCTTTTTTTTTTCAATGAATTCAACTTTTTCCCCCAAGCC
This sequence comes from Argiope aurantia, assembly GCA_026543865.1. Classification (NCBI taxonomy): domain Eukaryota; kingdom Metazoa; phylum Arthropoda; class Arachnida; order Araneae; family Araneidae; genus Argiope; species Argiope aurantia. The sequence goes on along the minus strand of JAPMOR010009912.1, from coordinate 14,921 downwards.
TGAGTCATATATGATTCCTTTCTGTTAAAGAATCACTTTTTATTTCAAATCTTTATTAATGTTTAGTTTTGATTTGAGTACAAAGAATCTGGCTATAAGGAAACAAAATCTTTAATGAGGCTATAATATGGTACAAGTATTTTTTTTTTCCTTATGTACATTGTCAATGTATCTTAAGTATTCTATTACAATTTATCTGAGATATTTTTAACAGGAATGCGATCCATCCAGGCTGAAGTATCTTCTAATACGAAAAAATTGCAGATTTATTTTTATATGAATTAATGTGCTTGCGTGTGTGCGCGTGTGTAAAGTAATATTATTTATAAACGGGCGCTCGCATATGTGTGTGTGTATAAACGTAATATTAAAGATGCGTGGCCGGAAAGAAGAAGCTTTTGAAGTTATAAATCAGATTTGTGTTACCACGAGAGGCGTATTATGTATAAGGAGAAAGCGACGATCAAAAGACGTCAGTTTACATCGCGATACAAGAGCAAAAGTAACCAAAATGTTTCCACTCAGTGATTTTACTATGATTTTCTTATAGAGAATTTTTTCCTACACACCGATTTTGGGATAGGAATCTTAGGTATCTTTTTATGATTTTCGAAGTTAAGAGATGCTCGAAGATGCGCATATGTTAATTTTTTTCCTTTCGTTCCTGATATGGAAACGATGGAAACAACAATTTTGTAAAGCTCGTGTTGAACATAATTCAATGAAAAAGTGGGGAATGAATTAGGCAATAAGAAAACATTTTAAAATGAAGTTAACACGGAATATTTTAAGATTAATTAGGATTTAAGATAAAAAGACATCATTACCCATATATGTATAAATATATATGAATAGAATCTTACATAAATTAAAAAAAAAACTTTTCATGTAAAAAGAAAGATATTCTTACTTATATAGAGAAATAAATTCTTCATTTATAAATAAATACTTATTTATACTTAAACAAATTCATATTGTAAAAGTTTTAATTTTTACCTATTCTAATTGCTATTTTAATATGAGATGCTGAGAAAATAGGCAATGCAAAGATAATCCTTAAAGAGCATTTTCCTAATGAATGTACATTTTTCTAAGTACCTAGAAGATATTAATCTGTAAGTGGTCGGCTCGACGAGCGCTAATTTCCAAGATGAAATCCTGACTAATGTAACATAGGCCTACATAATAGCAGAAAAAGAAGTAATGGTAGTTATACCTTATTATGGGCAGTATAATGTTTCGAAATACAGATACTTCGCTTGAAATAGGACACAACACTTACGGAATGGAGCAAAACACTCATAAATCTCTGGAAACTGCTACAACAGACACGTCAGTAAAATACACTAGCCGTGGAACATGATACTAGTGAGAACATATTCCGTGGCAATCTATTTTGACCAACCTCAAAATAGATTTTGAGGTTGGCGTGTCGAATCATTTTTGTTGAAATTAGTTGTATAAAATATGCTTGCAATAAATCATTTAGATACGAGTTTCTGGCTATACAGTTTAGTTCTGAACATCAGCTACAACTTAATGATATTAATAAGTGAAAACGATTTTTTTCAATAATTGAAATGAAACCATTGGTTTCATCATTTAAAGGACAGTTTCTTTTCAGTGAGGAAAAGAAACAGTGGAATTTCTTCTTCAGTGAAATAGAAATTGAATATTAAAAGGGAAAATCATAAAGGATAGATTTGTACTTTAACGATCGACTCAATTTAACGGAAAAATATGCATTTCTGTATTTCTTAATTGTGTTAAAAATAACAATGTTAAAGTATTCTGTGAAATTAAAATTGAATTCTGGAATTTTTTGTTTAGAAAAGACTTGAAAGCTCAGAAAAGGAAATTGTTTTTATAGCGACTCATTATAATACTTTTACAATTTAAAAAAATGAAAAAGCAAAAAGCAATATCGAATTTTTTTCATTACTTCTAAAATAAATGAAGGTATGAAGTAATGTGAAGTCAAAATTTGGCTAAAGAGAGCATGTGACATAAAAACTATTAAAGAGTTTGGAATGGCTTTTTGCTTCTTAAATAAAGCAAAACGGAAGTAACGGAATTTGTTTGGTTTTGTAGACGAAAATGCAATGACATCTCCTATAAATAGGACATTGGTCGTTAATGTGAAACAATTAAATGTGATTTTTATCAATAAAAAATGAATCATTATATTCAATGAAAAATGTATAGAAAATATTATTAGTTAGTTTTTTTTTTTGGTTCGATAAATGCTTTGTTTTGATCTTATTGAAGACTTTGGAATGGGATTTGAGTGGGTCAGTTGTAAATGTTTTTATAAACCACTTGTTAAGCTGCCACGTAATATCAACCATATCATTCTATATCGATGCCATGCAAAATTGGTACACTTGAAGCTCTAATCTGTGTTGAATATTATGGAATGGAGTTTGGAATATATTGTTCTCCAATATAAAAATGATGCTTATATTGTCATACCTACACAAATCAAATTACTTAACATACTCTCTTAATTTGGGGTCTAAGAAAATAAGAAATTAAAAAAAAAATTAAATACATTTTTATATTAGTCTATTAAAATCCGAATTGCATTTTTATTTCTCGTATACGAATTATATAGAAAATCTTGTAATCTTAATATAAAAAAAATCGTATTCAAAATTTTGAAAAGATTCTGTATTTCAGTTCTCTCTGAATTTGAAAATTCGATCTCTTTTTTCACTTAAAAACATTTTGAGTTAGACGGATATTAAATTTTGAACCAAATTTGTCTGGAATTTCAACATCTGTCCATCTGTACTTATGAATACATGTCATTGTTGTGACTTAAATCAGTGAGATTCGATTTGTAATCTTGTGTCTATAGCTATAATCCGTGACACATTTTTGTTTCAATCGGTTAGTGTCTAAAATTCATTATGGCTTGATAGATTTAGAAGAAAAAAAAAATGCTTGATTCCCACCGAAAATCTCTATTTCATGACTATTATTTGCCATTCCCTTGCAGGAATTTGCGATTTTACTCAAAATCGACAATTTTATGGCACGTGGAGGAGAGGGAAATCCTCAATTACCATATCCACGGCTTTGATCTAGATAAAGATAAAAAAGAAATGTGAGAACATTAAACGGTCAAAAAAGCATTAATAATTTAATCACACGCATAATAATTTTAAAAATATTTATAAATTTTCTTTTTTATGATATTCGCTATATTTTTATTTCTTAATTGTATTGCTTTTAGTTTGTAGTAAGAATACGAAAAAGAAGAACACCTTAATTATTTTCTAGCTTTTGCCCCATCATATATTTTTTCACTGTTATAAAAGTTATTAAACTTTTTAGTTACTCTTACAATAAATAATTACCAGAAAATGATACTTTTAATGGATTTGTAATGTAATTAAAAATCATTAACATCGTTTAACGGTTCTGAAGTTCTGAAAATATTATTAAATTATTGCAGTTATCGTCATTTAAAAAGTGTGGAATACTTCCGACACTGAATAAAAAAATGAAAATCAAAAACCCTAAACATTGATAAGGTATTATTATTTTTGCAAATACAAAAGAAGTTAATATAAAGTATAAATAACGAAGAAAAAGTCTTTAACATTATATTAGAACTATTTCAAATACGTACATCTGTGTAATAAATTCTTCCAGTGCTTTAAAAACTGAGAGTAATATAGCATAGAATGAACTTTTAAACAAGTAAGTTCGTCTGAAATTATTAAGATAATTAATGTTTTCGCACCATCTTTTTCTTTCACATTCATCTAACTAAGTAAACATTTAAATAATATACAATAATATACTTTGTTTCTATATGCATACTGTATTTTTATTCTTAAATATTATTAACTATACCATAATTTGTAATTGCATAATTCGATATTTTAATCGATTTTTATTTTGTGGAATCGAAAAACATTGGAAATGTTTTACAACCGTTTACTCGAATAAAAGGAACGCATTCTCAAAACCTATTAGGTCATATAAGTATGTAGACAAGAATTGTAAACCATTAAACTCTTCACTTACGAATTAATTAAATATTCTTAATGGTTGGCATATCTTTTTTCGGATATATATATTCTTATTTCATTCTTTATAATACTATAAAAACAGATGAAATATTTGTCGTTATAATTTCGTCAGCTAGATCAATGACATTATTAAAGAAATAAATGTCAACATTTTACAATTCATTTAATTTCTATGAACAAGAGCTATGGTGTCTATATGATATAGTACGACATTTAGAATTTTGAGCAATATCATAAAGATATTTGTACTAAAAGCGATGATTCACATTTCTTCATATAGATAAGGTTCATATTTCGTTAAAATCTTCAATAAAATTTTAACAAAATTTCAAAAGTTTTTCAATTCATGTTAAACAAATAACCAGCAATTAAATTAATTACAATTTATTTTCTGTGTTTCTCAATTAATGAATTATTTCTTAAGGGTTTTTATTAATGATGTTACACCATCTTATTTATTTTCTTAAAATTTATACTCATATTAGTTTTCTTGTAAAAACGTTGCAAAAAAATAGGCATTTCTTATTTATTTTCTTTTCCACACAATCAAAAGAAACCTGGGCTAGAAAATGTTTAAGCAGCCTTATATTAGGCTATTCATTCATTGATATAATATTTCTTCTTAATACAGAGTATATTATTTGCAACTCTTATATATCAATGATAAAATATAACAAAAATCGGAAAAGCATCAAATAAATATTAAAGGTACCTTTTCAAGATCGATTAGATAATGCATTCATCTTTCTCCAGCAATTCCGATAAAATCGCTGGGAACTTTCTGAACCGTTTAAAACATGTTTTAAGAAAAAGCTATGAAGTGAAAACGGCCTGGAGAAAGATAACCTTTATAGGAATAACCTTTAGATATCAAGGTCACGTGTGATGTTCAATTATGCAAGCAGCTGCATGCGAAACTAAACGCTATTAAGATATTTGCTTACAATATTATGTCTACTTTTCCCCATTCATTAGCAAAAGTATTTTCGGTGTAAAAAGGATATTTGACCAGCTGCTTGTTCTGTGCTATTTAGAGATAATTAGAGCTTTATAAAAATAATTTTTGCTTCATGAATGGCATCAGAAGTACTATTTGCAATATTTTTTTTTCTTCTGGTAAGTTAACTTTACTTCTAATCGTATAATATAACAACATCCAAAATCTAGGAAAAAAATATTTTTCTCTCCTTAAATTCTTTAGCCACATTTTGCAAAATATTTATCAAGAATTATTTTTGAAAAACTAATAAATATATATATTTTTTAATAAATTTTCGCATTTTAATATCGCCTAGTTTTGACAAAAACATTATTTTGAAATTTTTACTGAAGAAATAGTTTAAAAGTACAACAATACAACAAATAGTAGTTTAAAATTACAAACAATTAGGATACATTATACATTCTAGTTATGTTTGCAACTCTGAGTGAGACAATTGCATAAGAATAATCATGCAATCTGTCTACTTATACTTGAAACAAGAGAGAAAAAAAATCCATATACGCTCTTTGTGTAAAAAAAAAAAAAAAAAAAAAAACCCGAAACTACGAGGAATAACTAAAATAATTCCGAGTTGTTAAATTTTATATGTTTGATTTAAAATGGAAACATCCTGCATAGTGCTTTAGTGGAAATAAATTATTTTGAACCTGGTTCCCTGAAGCACCATAAGCGACATTTTGACATAAGTGCAGATGATATCAGCGCAGGTGCACAAGTTCAGTCGGTAATTGGGAAGAATAATAACGAAATCGTTGAATCATATTAATAGGATTCAAACCGGCTTAAAATTAGAACCCGCGCTGCCTACACATTTCATTTCATTTAATGCATTGAGGTCAAAATATCGCTGTTAGTGTGGTGTGGAAGCAGAGTAAAAAGGAATAAGCTACCTAGCTGGTCGACATTTGAACATTATTTTCAATTATTATGTCCGTCTCTGAGGAGTCCAAATGAAACTTTAAAATGGGATATGTCATCCTACTAACTAACTTTAACACACAGGAATGCTCACAAATGACATTAAATATCCATGGATAAAAAACTATTAATGAAAATAAACTTTTATAAGGCTTTTTAAATATTCTATGCAAAGCGCTTTTCGTAAAAGACAGCGCTGTATATTTATTATAAATGAAGCTTTCTTTATAAATTAATTTTTAAAAATCCGTTGTCCTAATTTAATTATACTCCTATTTTGACAATATCTCTGCATTACTATAGAAATAAGAAGACTGAATGTGTATTTGAAAATATATCTAACTTTCAATCAATTATTTATGTTTCATAATAAAATTAATTAATTTAAAAAAATATATTTTCTGCTGAAATAAAAGAAATATACAAAAGTGTTTTTCAAAAATTAACAGAACTCATATAACGTTTTCAATAAAACATTCAACACAATTATTATTAAAATAATTAAAATATTCGAAATCTAACACGAAACAACGTAGCATATCTTTATTTTTTTAACTTCCTCTTAACCATATTGCAGTGCCTCACGTATTGCATTTAGAAAATTCTCTGTAAACAACTCATTTAAATCTATTTCTTCAAATAGCACCAAAAATTCGTAGAATTTTTTTCGAGCGATGGAGTTTGTTTGAATTTGGGTAAGACAAGCAATTTGCAACGAACAAATTTAATTTTGAAATGCATTGCGCATCTTGAAATTCTTGACATTGAAGAGACGTAAAAAAACAAGTAGATCGATGATCCATACCTTTTAACTGTGGTTCAAATTAACGTTTATGAAAAGATGATGAATGAATAATCTTCATAATAACTCATTTCATCGTTACCATTTTTTAAGGGACGGTGAGAAACTTGGTTATCGAATTAGTATTCTCTTATTAAAATTCTCTCATGCAGCCTTAAACGATAGTTCAATCGAAATAAAGATCATTAAGTTTCAAATGAGTGGAGTTTGTTGAATTTCTAATTTCTACCGGAAGACACTTTAGATATGGAGGATGAGAAAGCTTTTGATACGGTGGTTGGTTCTCGCTTCCTGGATGGGTATGTTAGGATCTTGGGTTTTAGTTAATTATGCTTTCTTGATGCTTATACGTACTATAGGTGGAATCCTGTGATAGGCATTAAAGCTCAATCTTAATTCATATCTATATATTATCGCGACAAGTCATTCAGAATTTTTCGAATGCCTTAGAGGGAGGGAGAAACTGGGATTTGATTACTGTGGTTGCTAGATGGTAATAATTAAAAACTTAATATTATGTGATTAATACATCTTTGATATTTTTGCAGTTGTAATAATTAAATGAACTGCCATTTAATATGTTGCCATTAGACTTCGTTAAAATTAATTATTTTATAATTATCACAAAGTCACATTACTTTCAAAAATGATAAAGCACACATCTCAAAAGTGTTTTGACAATTTTATGTGGAACTCAAATCCAAAGAACAGAATAATTTTTTTTAAATCTTGCATCAATTATAAAATTTTCTTATAAGTAACATTATGTATAATGACATCGGTTTTTAGAATTATTTTAAAGCTGTCTGCGACTGCCATAAAACAACTAAAATTTAGTAATGACGAGGATATAAAAATTTTGTTTTCTAGAATTCTGTGAGTTTTTGAGAATTATTAAAACTACATTAAAAATAGTTACAGTGAAATAACCCCTCTAATAAAAACTCTTTAGTAATATATAAAAATTGATATGACAAATCGTAGTAAATTCTAGTTGAATAAATATATTGAAATTATTCTCCAGAAAAGCACCAATTTCAGAAATGTCATATAAAAACAATCGTATATGTAGATTCAATCACTGCATTGCATGTCACATTCCTGAAAAATATCACGCAATAGATATAATTTTATTTTTAAAAAATGATTTTCATCGTTGTCGTAACTATTTTTTAATTTAAGGTAAGAACGTAGCGTTGAAAAATGTTACTTCTGAATTTGATCTTTGCACGCAAATTCATACTTTTCACGATATTTTAGTTTCTAAGAATATTAGGCACATATTCAAAAAGATGAAATTTCTAGTTTTATTTTTTGAAAGAACAGATATTTGCAAAAGAAAATATAAGAAACTATATGCAGATTATTAGCTTTCTCTCATGAGAAAACGCATACACTATTGCTTTCAATTTCTATGATATATCACTTTGAACTGACATATAATTGGCAAACAGCAAAATCTGTTTTAGTTTATATTATGATATTACACTATTTATATGCATATATATATATAATATTAACATTAACAAGAGCATCAAAACTTAAAATAAAAAAAAGAAGACATAGAGAATATAATATGGGCTATTGCTCATCAGGAAGCGAAATACTCCGTTGATAATCAGATAAGTTTGCTTGAACATTAAATTTCTTGTTTTATTTTTGAAAAAACAGATATCTGAAATTTGAAATATAAGAAACTATATGGAGCTTATTACCTTTATCTCATAAGGATACTCATAAACTCTCGCATTCTAATTCTTTGAAATATCAATTTGAACTGACATATTACCCCTTCCCCCCAAAAAAAACATCAATTTAAAGAACGTAATCATACTACTTTAAAAATAAAATTTGACAAACTTTAGAGGAACGATAAAAGAAAAAAAAAGCAGTTTACATTGCTCCATAGAAGAAGAGGAGTACAAAGCTGTATAAACAAACAAATGACTGAACAAATTCGACTTAATATGCGTATTGTTATTAAATTCCTTGGTAAAGAAGAAAAGGGTCATGAATTAATTTAGTTCAAAATTAGTATCAATTTTAGAATATGAATTACAGACATAATAGCTTATTTTTTGACTCTATAGATGCTGAAAGGCTCCAAACGTCCTTTCAGTGAAAGTATGTCTAGCGCTCGAGTCGTTTGGAAATCACTACGAATTTATTTCTCCTTTCGTTTAATATGATTGATTGAATTTCCGTGGCTCGTGCCTTTGTAGATGAAAACAATCGCAAAGATATTGGATTGGGAGATTTTCTTTTAAAAGATGCTCGTGTATACATTTGTATAATAGCCTCTAATTAAGTGATATTCTCTTTTCTATCCAGTGTTCTGGGATACTTGAACTCGAAAATGAGAAATAAGGAAATTAGTAGATGATTTTAAAAAAATCATTTTTTTTTCTTTAAAGTAGCGCTTAAATCAGGATACTTGGTTTTACTTGAGAAAATTGATTGAGAACAGAGTTCTGTAGATTTTTACGCCTTTGAAAAGGAATAAAACTCGATAAGTTAAAAAAAATATTTTTTATTAGAACCCTATTCTATATTCATAACGTGCTATCCATTTCAAGCTCTTCCTCCATTTTTCCTTCCACCTTACGAAATAATTTTTCTATTACCATTTAATAAAAGTTTTTATAAGAATTAGATAGACGAGTAATTAAATTAATCAATCATAATTTATATACAGTATTGAATTATATCTTGATATAACTTTTACTTTTTCGAATAATTGGTATTAAATTTAAGCTATGAAGTATTCTAGAAAAAAAATTCTCTCTTCCATGTTTGATGTATCTTAATGGTAAAATCTCTTTTTCTGAAAAGATACTTTCTAGATTGTCGAATGCATCCATGAAATAGAACCATAGAGAATGTTAAATCTGAAATGGAATATGATGCTCGTTACATCAGTTTACAGTCAAATATACTTCCTTTGATGTAGTGTGGAAGTCTGAAAGGAGGTTAGCTGTTAGCTGTCTCCTTCCTCCTCTGTCAATTCAAAATAGCTCCCTCATTGATTGAAAAATTAATATTGATAAAAGGAAGGTAAATATTAATGGCATATATGTCGCAATATGATCGAGTATTTATTTTTTAAGCAATATCACATACAATGAATCAATTCAAAGTAATAAAACTTTTATTCATCATTTTAAACATATTAATTTATTTTTTAAACATAATTTCTTTAAAAGATGTATTTAAAACCAATTTTTGAGCGGAATTTGTGATGTATTGTATAAATTACAATTAGCAAAGATGATAGTAAATTTAAATAAAAGTCCATATGCACATATAAAAAATTTGCTGTTCGCATTAATGAATATACAATAATCTATTAATAAATTTAAAACAGTTATTGAAAGTATTAGAAAATATAATTTACTACCTAAATGCAAAGTAGCAAAAAAAAAACAATTACAAAACATACAACATTTAATTACAAACATACAACAATTTAAAACTTTTGTAGTTTTAATTTTCTCCGGAAGTTCAACTTGTTTTATTTACCTCACATATCAATTTTTAAAATTTAAAATTTTATTTTTTTACTATTTAGAGAGGCGAATTGTTATGTAACTGGAATCGCGGTTATGGAAAATTTCCTTCAATACTATATGAAACACACTTTTATTATATTTAATACATGTTTTGTATTTCGATATTTTATCTATTTTTTATTATAATTATTTTCTATTTCAGAAATGTTTTTATTAATTATCAATAAACATAGCAAACTCTTTAAATCGATATTTTTCAAACTAAATACCAGAGGGCGCTACAAGCATGCATTATTATTTAAATATATTAATTTATAGACTAATAGCTTATTTCTACAAATATTAAATTAATAGTGTTACTCACAGGAAAAAGTGAGTAAAATCGTTTACTAAATCATATCAGTATAAATATAGAAAAAATAAATTAAATAAAGCTGTATAAAAATAAATTATTTATTTTACGGTGAACAATTTTAAACTCATGCGAATTATTAATAAATCTCACATTCTTGTAATGAATCTCTAAAATTCTTGTAATGAATCTCTAATCTACTCTTTAAAATCATACCATATATTAATTTTAAATAAATTAATTGTGCTGCTAACAGACGAGAATATTGAAATAAAGATGTGTGAAACCCAAAATATTTTCGAAAACATAAGTTGAACGTATAAAAATAACATAATTCGCTGATATTGCATTTACAATAGCTAGACTAATTAGAATAAAGCTTAATTCTAAAACAGAAAGTACAATATGTATATATATATATATATATATATCTTTTTCATTCAGTCTGTCTTCACAAATGTAAGCAAAGAATTCGAATTCTCGTGCAATGAATAAAACAAAGGATGTATTGTTACAGATGGAGCTTTTAATACGAAATGTAAATATTCGACAATATCTATTTTTTATGTTTTTCATTTTAATATAAAAATATTGAATTACAGCACGTTTATTACTAGGCAAATTAATAATGAAAGCAATATAATTAATTTAAATCTATAAACTAAATATATAACAATCATGAATGGATGCAGGAAAAAGAAATTATTATTTAACGCTGAATCAATAATTAAAGAGATTATATAATTTAATCAGTAAGTAAAATTTTAAATGGCGTTTTTTGTCTGCATATTTTTATACGATATACTCATTCTGTAGAAAATTTGTTAAAGTGGAAATTAAGTATTGCCTTAATTTAGAAAGATAGTAAGTAAAAGAAAAATATGCTGGTCAGAATTCGAAATTTAATTTAGTTTTTCAAAAATAAAATCAAAGTGTAATCAAAAAATTAATCAGTATTCACGAACCTTACATAATGAGAAAACGAGTTATAATTTTTAATTTGACATTTTGAAAAATTTGTTTTAATTTCTCATCATTCACAATTACTTTGATCTCATTTAAATATATCTTTCTTGAAAAGATAAAAAATGTTAATAAAAATCCAAATGGATATTCTGTAAGAAAAATTATCACTTCTTACAGATTAATTTGATTTTGTCTATTTTTTTGTACCTATATTTTTTGTCTATACCAATGGCTTAAATTTGTATAAAATTATTGCAAGTAAAATCTAACCAACTTCAGAAATTAAAAAAAATGCCCAGAATCTAAAAGATATTTCATTTTTTCCTGATTAAATCTAAGATTTAATCAAAGTTTATGAATGATATATCGTGTGGAAATAAGTTGCAATTTTTAAGATATGAAAAACAATTTTCTATGAATGAAAATTTGAAATTACTTTTGTCCTATTTTCATAATTTTTCCGTTTTAGCTATATAAATATTGCTAATAAGAATGCAAATAAATATTCTGTAATAAAAGTTAAATTAAAATGCATTAAAAGTAAAATGTAAATACAGAAACAGATTTAATAAAATCAGTATTTAACAAAGTAAATATTTTTAAATATATGAGGATTAAATATAATGAATAAAACGTCTGACTGAAATCTAATATATATATCTTCTAGTTAATGAAAATCTTAAAGGAATTCAATATTCTAAGAAATAAATAAAATTTTCATTACATCATAAGCTACATTTCAATCATAACTTCACATATTTTTTTAAATTTCAGTTTAGAATATTTGTGAATTTTTTTATATTTCTCTCTAGTTAACATTAACATTTTTTTCAATTACGAAGAAATTTTTTAAAAAAATATGTTTAATTAGGTCAATATATTTATAAAATTCTTCTAGTTCAACATTTGAATCTAATTTATGCTTTGTGTCATATTTGACCATGCTGCAAACAACATATTCTAAAAAAAATATATCAAAGAAATGAAAAATGGCATTTTTAATGTGGAAAATATATTTATAAAACAAAAAATAGAAACAAGCAAGCCTTTCCATTTTTTTTGTATGTAAAATTGGATGAAATTTTCTTCTAGTTCATTCTTTGAATTGATAATTTATGCTTTAAGCCATATTTGACCATATAGCAAGTCAATATCGTAAAATTTCTACATAAAAGAAATAAAAAAATAGCACTTTTAATTTGAAAATATGCTTATAAAATAAAAACTAGAAACAAACAAGGGAAACTCCACTTTTTTTATGCTAGAATAGATACAATTTTCTTATAGTTCATTCTTTGAATTGATAATTTATGCTTTAAGCCATATTTGACCATATTGCTATCCATCCACATATTATAAGAAGAAACACAGTAAAGAAATTTTAAAAAAAATATTGTAACATTTTTAAGTTGGAAAATATTTATAAAATATAAAATAGAAACAAGCAAGCGAAGTTTCCATTCTTTTTTTTTTATTTTAGAGTGAATGCAATTTTTTTCTATGTCATTTTTATAAATTGATAATTTATGCTTTAAGTCAAATTTTGCCGTCTGCAAACTACATTTTCTAAGGAAAATATAGAAAAGAATAAAATATATATATATATTAGCATTTTCTTAAGTTTATATAATTATAAAATATAAAATAAAAAATAAGCAAACGATGTTCCATTTCTTTATGTCAGAGTGGATGCAATTTTCTTCTAGTTCATTCTTTGAATAAATAATTTATGATTTAAGTCATTTTTGACCAAATTGCAACCCACATATTCTAAGTAAAATGCAACAAATGATGTCAATATTTTAAAAATGCAACTAACAAAAAAATGCAAAATTTAGGGTAACATTTCAAGCACAATCAAAAGAATAAATAAAGCAGTAATAAGTTTTGGGCACTAAATGTTGTTGACCAAGTGTATAAATAAAAGACAATTAGCCAACAAGACATGCGAGGATATTAACATATATATTTAATACCATATAAAATAATGATTTATCTTAAATACCATAAATACATACATTTGTAAAAACATGCAGCATTACATAACCATATTTTTTTCAAAAAAAAAAAAAATCAAATATTTTCTAATCCCAAAAGGGCAAAAAAATTGTACAGCAAATAATTATAACTAATAGAAATAATGGCAATTAAAGCATAACAATTTCAAGCAAAGAAAAGGAAGGCTATAACACACTGAAAAATAAACTATCTAACTACTCACCTATCTATACTCATGGCGAGGATAGTGAAGACCGATGTGGAGACGGTGAGGTTGGCTAGAAAATTACTAACCACACAGAACAGTTCACCAAATGGCCAGTGGCTTTCCAGCATGAAGACAAAGTTGAAAGTAGCATTCCCACTGGCCAAAAGAAAGTCAGCCACAGCCAAGTTCAGCAAAAATAAGTTAGTAATTGTTCTCATGCGTCTATGAGCCAATATAATCCATACTACTATGGCATTACCTGCCACAGCTATGGTTATCATGGTCCCGAAGAGGATGGCCCAAAGGGCTTGTTGTTCCCATGGCAGTAGATAAGGACGACTTAAAAGAGCACCAGGTACATAACGTCCTAAACACTGAGCCCAATCCTTATCCTGATTATCATCAGAAAGTTCCGTTTCATTCACGCAGCGTGACACATTGTATCTTAGAATTGGGTCTCTGAGGTACAACTCCAGTAGATCAATTTCTTTTGGTTGCGAATTCCCCATGATTTGTACTTTTTGGCTGATGGTTCTTAAGTACAACTGAAATCTATTAATGCATTTGTTCTACATACAATTAGCATACCAGAATTAAATATAATGAGTAATATCGCAGCTCGTATTTTGTACTTTACGTTAAAGTTATCCTCGATAAGAATGTGCGATGTGCTGTTTTATCCAGAGATTTGTTCCATTTGTAGTTTCTAAGAACTCTATAGATATTTATGGAAGTAATTCAGAAATATTATAATTTGAAATCACATTTTAAAATAAAAAATAAAGTCAGCACCAATTTATTTTGTAGCAATAACTCTTTACTTGTTGAGCAAAATTTCTACCAAAATGTGAATTATATGATATAAAGTTTTTCTTTTTTAAATTTTAAGTAAAAACGTATTTTTAAAAAAATGCTAATAATTCTTAAAAGTGTTTTTTAACACAAATATTTATCTATATATCGCCGTTAAGGAAATGGAAAAAATCTAATTCATTCTAGATTAAATTTTAGTAACTGATTTTAGATTAGTTTTAAATAAGAATTAAAACCGGACAAAATTTGGAAATGAATTAGCTTCTAATAAAATATGTCAGTTTTTTAAAACTTTCATTAGAAATTTAG